>VCRD01002291.1:31418-66945 GCA_006783055.1 Trinorchestia longiramus | reverse complement strand
GTGTGTGTGTCTATTTAAATACTGAAGGAAGAAATAATACTAGGAGAAGTGAGAAATAGATGTGGTAAAATTTTTTGTATGCAATGTTACGGGAGAAATTTCACTTTGCAAGTTCAATTTCTTTCTCCAGGAGGTGGCATGTGTGATTACATATGTACAAGCGTACTTTAAAACCATGCAAAACTCAGAAGCGAGGAGGCGCTGGTAAGCCAGAGGGCGTGCTGTTCGAAGAAGCTATAAGCAGCTGTCTGAAAATCAATCACGGTTTAAAAAATTCAATGATATAAAGTGAACACAGTGATGGGAAGCAGAGTGTATGACAAGAAACGGCAGTTGACAGTCTAATCCAAGGGTCTACAATAAGTCAAAAAGGCAAAATCTTCTCGACGTGTAGGTGAGAAAACTTCGGAAATAGAAAACAGAAACAATATACCATAAAACAGTATCGCCTATTATTGCATATCTGTCGAAGCGTGTACTTATGGAGGATTTTCTCATCCTTGTATGGTGAGAGGATCGATGAGTCATTGAAGAGGTTCGTTCATAAATCCTTGGAGAAGCTCATTCTTTGTATCATGGGAGAACTTCCTTAGAGAAATATATTGAATAAGTTTGTACATATTTGGAAAAATCTGTTGTCAATGTGGGAGTTTGGAGAAGTTTGAGAATTCATCGTAAATTAAAATCAACATTTGCTATGAATTTTAAATGAACATCTTTGTTAGTTATCTGACAAAAGCGGCGACATTAATAACGTGGAAATATCGACTAGTGTACTGTAAACCAACAACATCCATCAAGTCTGTGAACAATTAAAGAGCTGTCACACTTAAAGAAACAATGGGGCCAAAACCAGGTAGATCACGCAGTAGCAGCATGTCATCCATAGTATCATTCAGTGTGAGACTAAAATTAGGTGGAGGCTGTCAGTGAAATTAGCTATAGGAGTGCATTGATTTAACTGATTATGATACATTTACGTGTGTTGTTAGTGTGAGCAGCGTGCCATACTTAGTACCATTAGGTATGAAACTAAAATTAGGTGGAGACTATCAGTGAAATTAACTATGGATTGCATTGATTTTCAGTTTATTTTAGAATATATTTGTGTGCCATCTATGTGTGTTGTTGGTGTAAGTAGAAAAGAATATAATGAGGCTATGGGAACAAGCGTTTGGGCCCATTATTGGGTCGGTACTCAAGTCCCATCACGTAATTCTAGCTGCCGATGATCATACACAGACCGACCACTGCAGCAACGGGTCTCGAACCCTCCTCTTCCAGCATTGCAATCGGGTTCACTCACCGGTCTACCAAGTTGTTTATAGTCGACCAAGCTGGTGGTAGTCGACCAAGCTGGAGTAGAGCTGGAGTTCCTCCCTTAGTAGAGTGCCATTCTAAGTACCATCCAGTGTGAGATCGAAGTTAGATGGTTACTATCAGTTATATTAGGCATTAGGATTTCATTGATTTTGCAATGACTCATGCCATGTTAAGGGCCATTTGCGTGGGTTGTTGAAGCAAATTTGGTTAAACTAAATTGATGTGTTTGTTCCCTTCTTGCATTGGCCTCAATGGTAAATAATGTTAGGAAGTTTGGATTCTTATAATTTGCGACGACTGCTTCATGAAAAACAATTTGTTGCATTTCGGTTAACGTAAAAGTGTGTGCATGTGTAAAATTCACTTTGAATGCTCATAAATCTCATTAATTCATGCATTAAATGTATAGACACAGGTCACATCGCCACATTACTGTAACTTGGTACTGGTACTGCTACAATCCATGCATCATCAATTTTTCTTCTGTTCATGAAACCCTTATAAGCGGTACATCTGTGTGTTGTAAGCGTTGGTACTGTGAGAATACCAATGGTAAAATTCTTGAAAGACAGAAATCATTTTTGATGTTTTCAGTGCGTTTAGGTATGGGAAATCTTCATAAGCGTTGCTTCTGTGCGAATAAACATAGAATAGCTTTCCATAGATTGCAAAAACAATTATATCAAATTCAATCCTCAAGATAATTTCGAATGAGTGTTTTTTAATTCAATTCTATCTCGATGCTAGAAATAGTGTTAGTAAAATAAAATCAAAATAATTCCAATTGAAGAAACAATTTTCATTGTTCACCACGTGTGATTTCAAAATTTAATAATATAGCAACTAGACACTAATTTTATGATTCTGTGGCTGGACACTAATTTTGTGATTTTGAAATGAGAAAATGATTTTGGAATTGGGTGACAAGTCACTAATTTTGTAATTAGTCACAAATTTTGTGACTAGGCAATAATTTTGATGTTTTGGGACTGGTTACTGATTGTAATTTTGTGACTTTATACTAATGTTGCGATCTTGTGAGTAAACAATGATTTTGAGATCTTACGATTGAACACTAATTTTGTAACTTTGTGACTAAACACTAATTTTGCGACTGGTTACTAATTTTATCACTTTGTGACTAGTCACTAATTTTATGATCTTGCACCTAGACGTTAATTTTGTAACTAGATAATCGCTACCCTGTGATTTGATGACTAGCCACTAATTTTGTTTTTTAAACTAGACACTGTACGTGACGCCATCTCTGTAAATAGACACTGAACAACTAGAAATAAACAACTTGACATAGAACAGAGCATAAAATCCAAGATAAATACAGAACAAGTTAGGAAAAAGAAGATATAATACTGTAAAATATATGATGCAACGTACAGTTTGCAATTCTTGAACTTAAAAGGTTGCAATATGAAGGAGTGTTGCTTCTGCTATTCTACCCAGGAATCGTCAGCTCTGATTGAAAAATAATAATGTAAAATTCAAGAACTCTGCAGTCAGCTTGAAGTGATGGCGGGGCGCTTAAAAACAATTGATAAACAAAATCAAAAACACAAGCTAAGGCCTCAGTCGTCAGAGCCTCACCATCGCCAGCAACTACAAATTAATAGCCGGAAGCAGCGTATTGGAGCTATTCATAACCAACCTCATAAAAAAATAATCAGGTTGTAGTTCTAAATCAAATTGTAATTCCACAGAGTAAGCATCACAAAAAGTCCTCAGGGCATTCAATTGTTGAACAACAGTAGAGATTCTCACCGCTTGCACAACAAACAGAGGTGCACCAGGAAGTGACTACTGATAAAGAATATGTGGAGAGACTTGAGCCATCGGACATAGACAGTAACGCAGGTTCCGTACGAAAGAATGAGAACACGCAGAAGAAAAACTCAAACCAGCAACGTAATATATAGAAGCAAATGAAGACACCATTGCACAGAGAGAAGTTCAACGGAAGATGCATGAGAGGCAGAAAAAATCAAAACACCATCTACAACTGTACCTTAGCTAGTATGAGTGTATGTAATGGGTATGAATTCCTCATGGGAGATAATAGGCAGAAATGACTGGTCTGGCACTAATTGCAGAACACATTAGCCGGCTATTGCAAACTTTCATCTGGACAGCAATGACCTTTTATTTTAATTTTAAAAGGCGTAGTGGGGAACAAAATGAACTCCACAAGAGAAAAGCCAATACAAACATCTAACAAAGATAATCTACATTAAACTCATTCTCACATCTAATCTTCTGAAATCTTTACACTACTACTAGTACTACGAATGGAAAATGGACACGTTCAACTATAAATGTAGCGCATTTCCCATTGTGAAGAACATCATCTGAGGACATAAATCTGAGTTCAAGGGGGGTTAGCAGAGTGCAAAGTACTCCACCGCTTTAAAATACGAGTTACTGAAGCTATCCACTGACATGAAAAACTACGATACACACAGAGAAACGTAGTTATAGTCCTTTGCAGAACACATGAAATATAAAATCAGCCCCAAGATGAACTCCTCCTACAATTTGAACCCTTAATCTATAAACTCCAAAATAAATCTGGGAAGGCTATCATGACAAACATTTTTCCACAAATAACTTACATGAATATGAATTCATAGGTTTTATTAATTAATGAAGTGGTAACAAACATGTGTGCAGGAGAAGGCGCCATGTACATAGACCTTGAGCTTTATTACATTGGACTTCATGATCTCTTCAAAAAATATGACATTCATCTTAATGAAGTTGGGAAAGCTAAGCTGGGGTCTTTACTTACCATTGTCACGCTTGGACAAACCACTTCTACTATTTGCAAGAATACCTCAACGACACTTAGAGATGGAACTGAAACAACAAGAGCCGTAAGCTCAACACTGTCGCCAAAATTCAGAAGCTTGGAGAATTCAGACAAAAAATGAATACGCCGTCATAGCTGTAAACCGGTAAATCCACCAACCAAAATCGAAAAATGGCAATCAACGACATTTGATATAACAATTGAAGGATGGAAAGCGATAGTAGACTACTCGACACATTTAACAAAAACCAGTGAACGTCAAGCAAGAGAAGACTACTATCCTCTAGTCTAGTCTTCTCGTATGATCATGTTGCGTTGGCGTCGATGTGAAGTAGACTACTTGCAGTAGTTCAGTCCATCACTTCGAAGGCTGCAGCAGTGTTGCCCAGGTGAAGTGGACTACTCTCAGTTTACCAAGTCCGTATGAGAGAACTAATGTGATTGGTTGGAGTTTTCGTTGTGACTTGTGATTGGTTGGTGTTTTCGTCGAAGAAAATTGTGTACCATTCTTTTTTTGTAGGTAACAAATGTAAATTTCTGACTATTAATATCGAGCTCAAAGCATTTAAATTATTTTTTGTTATTGTTTTTTGTACAATAAAGTCATTGTAAACAAAGTCGTAGAACGTATATTTGACTAATCTTTACGTTTGAAAATTACCTGAAAATAAAATATATGATATTAAATCGGATATGAATTTATTTGTTACTGTTGAAATAACATTTACAGTATATAGACCTGGGGGACGGCTCATAACTGCAAATAATATACAAAAAACTTACTCTAGAGTTTGTAATACATTATTTGAAGTTACTATTGGGTCTTAACGTAAGTTTTATCCGTTTCTTGATTTATAATTTTTATGTAATGTAATTTTAATTACATTTGTAATTTTTTTATGTAATTTTAGTTTTATGTATTTATAATTTTATGTAATTAATCATACATATGTGCGGCTATCAAAATCACTTCAATATTATTTACACTTTCAGATTTTGTGATAATTATTATATTAAGTATATATTATTAACCCAAATTTACACTCCAAGCAATGAGCACATCAGGCATATTTTAATACATGAATTTCAAAAGGGCAGTGCAGCAAGTCCAGCGGCAAGATCGCTCACAAACACATACGGAAATCATTTGGCAACCGAAAGGAGTTGTAGAATATGATTTCACGTTCCAAAAAAGAAGCCTTCAGTCTTAAGGACGAGCTAAGAAAATAATGCTCAAAAAAACTCAGTTTTGAAGAATTTATTGCTGGCTGCCTTTGATGATTCTTTCAAAACAACTAGAACAATGGAGAAGAAGTTTAACGTGAGTTGTATGACCATATATCAAGAAATGACAAGAATTGCTAAAGTCTCCGAGGCTGGAAAATGGATTCCACACGACACAGTGCAGTAAAGAAAAGTAAGAGCACATAGGGGGTTGGCAATGACCACCCAACGACGGTTTTCAGGTGTTGACGTCATCTATGACGTGAAGTTCCGTTAGGCGCTGATTGGTCAATTTTTTAGTGGGGCAAGGCGGCAAATTCCGATATGCCACAAAATAAAAACCCTGAGGCTGGTTTCGAACATCCACAGCTAAGAATTCTAAACCATATTCCTAGTACTCTGACCACTCGGCCAGGACGTTTAACTAATGAGACGTTTAAACCAATTTAACACTAGAACAACGAAGTGGGCCTGGAAGGTTCGATGTCAAAATTAACAAGCCCGTCTAATATTGTATTCATGAACCTCACTTAATAAAAACATTTATGGAACAAGTACAAATGACTTTTCTGTTGGGTAGTTTAAAAGAAAAATAACAGAATTCAACTTGTTGGACTGAAACTCCTTTCTGTGTTACTCGATCTAGAAATTTATACACTTCTCTATAATATGAAAATTATAATTTTTTGGTTTTAATCTATCATATTCTCATAGTGAATATCATGAGTGATGAAGTTATTTTTGCACCTTCTATTATGTATGAACTGAGTGCACTCAGAGCATCCCAGTATATCTTATTCAATATTATCAGTGTTGATATGAAAATGGAATTTCAAAGGTAGAAGCGGAGCTACAATCAAATTAAAGAGAAAAATAAGATAATCCTAATAATTTTTATGCTCATGTGCATTGTTTGTTTAATTATTTCTATGCACTTTATTACATCTCGTAATTCTTATCTAAATTATATGTATTTATGTAGTAGCGAATACGACACACCAGCATTAGATCATTGTTTCAAGATGTTTCCTATTGTTTTTTATTGCTCTGAAATCAGCATAAATTTGACAAAGTGACCTGAAACTCACGGGCGTGGTTTTGTTGAAGAAATTCAACTTAGGCCGCTATTTGCATCAAATAACTCCTCTTGTTCTAACTTTGCCTAGTTTTAAGTGCCTACTTCAAATTACTATACAACCAATGATTTTAGAATCCATAATTTCTTTATCTTAGGCCAAATGGAAAAATATTTCACATTCAAGCTGTAACTATGACCTTTTAGGAGATACAAAATTTATTCAACAAAAATATCTCCCGTGAAACAATGGATATCCAACGTCATTTTTCAATTGATTCAGCTTAAGTCGTCAATATAGAATTTAAAAGCTAATTTTATGTGAGTGATTTTTCTATATGGCCTAAATTATTCACTAAATACACAAGCTAACAGTTGTTTAGGTGGCGATAGTTTCTGAGCTGTTATAACGTATATTTCGAGTGCTAATTTCAGGTGTGCCGTCCATTTTCTCTAACACCTCCATTTTTCGTGATATATGCATCGATTTATCCGTATTAACCCATTTTATGTTGCTCACACGAATCATACAATAAAACAAAGATTGTAAACAGTTTATTGTCACGAATATACAAATGCATGGAACAAAACCAAAAACACGTTCAAAACTTTTTCTTCACAATAATGCAAGTGAAACCATAAATAAAATGAGCATTATTTTCGGAATCTTGTTTTATGGAACATTCGTGAATTATTAACTTCGGTTATGTAGTTGTTTTATTAGTTCTATTATCAATATGTCGTCCTATGCGTATCCCATCGTCCATGATAGCGATCTTTCATTGTCTCAAGACTAGGGTGAAATCTTTCACCCTGCTGTGCGCCTGCAAGCGAAGACTACTACCCCCCCCCCCTCTGCTACGCCTGTCATTTGTTTCCCTGATTCTTTAGATCTTTAGTTAGCTGCGCTTGAAGACGAAACCTGAGTGTTTAGCTTTGTAGCAGCAAAATAACAAATATGTTGACGCGAAAGGTAAAAGAGTGTCCATTGCAAGTCGTGAAAAGTTTGGATATGTATATCTGATGCCAACGCAAAACGAATCTAGACTTATTTTAGCAAACATAGTTTTTAGAGAAGAATCAAGAAAGTTCTACAAATTCTTCTTGTACCTTGAGATGACACTTTTTCGACTTTACCATCAAATGCATTTTGGATCCAATCAAATCGGCGCATGTCTGATTCTTGAAGAAAATATATTTTAAAATTTTTCCCTAAGCCAAGGACTACTATAACCAGGACATGCATCACCATGTAGCTGACTACGGTAGCGGAGGCCATTGCATTCTTAGTAACATAACATTTTCCATCGGACAAATTGATCAAAAATTACTTCTTTCAAGCAATAGAAGGGATAATAAGGTTTTCCAGTGAATTTTAAATGGTTTAAAGCACTGTAATGCTTTGAAATACCAATTTTCACCGGACTTAACATGTATTATTGTATTGGCTTAGTGGCCACTTTATAGAAAGCCCAGCTGCTGCAGTTTTAGACTTTACAAGTTGATTATAGTTAAACCTTTTCCAATGCAAACAACCAAACATACAAACATTCACGCATATAAACAAACAGACATAGAAGCAAAAACCTAACAAACTGCAGCTATTAGTCAGCCAACCGGGCCTTCTTGACAGAGGTCTGAAAGACTGCATTCTTCTGATATTTTTTCTCTGAGGGGTTGACAGCAAATGTGAGGGATTGACAGTAAATTGAGTGATTGTAGCAGTCGTCAGAATACTGCCTTTGACTCGTACAGTTCCTTGACGTCTGCAAATGATGCCGTGTCACATTGTCAAGACTGATCTTCTGGCCCTTCTCACTGGTTGTTCTCGGCCATGCCACTCAGCAACCCACCAGAAATTGAAACAGTTGGGCAAATCTGTACTTCATCTACCAAGAGAAAAGTATTCTTCTGTTTCAGTGTCTGGACTTCGTCAAATGTTTCCCTCAGCACCTGGTCCTTGTCAATAGATGAAGTGATGTACTGCAGCTTGCGTTTGCATGGGAGCACCAAAATGTTTCTGAGCTCTTCATAATTACACTTCTGGTATGATTGAAGAGCCAATCAATAATCATTCATGGAAAACTGCTTCTGTGATAAAAGTTCCAACAGACGTCATAAATACCAACTTCTTTTCCTTCTCGGTGTCGACATAGGCTGACGTGTGAGCTTGAAGGGTGACAACATTTTGGATCGTTTTGTCAAACTGGATGTCATACATAGTTCATTGCCAAGCGCACAGTTTCGTCGGACTGCGTATACGATCTCAAACCACTGTTGGGATGAAGTATCTTAAACAGTGGTACACTAATGCCGTTCTTGAACGCACTGAGCGTTAGTGGGGAACACAAAGTGGGCTTGTTTTCGAAAATCACAGACAGGCTGCACTCACTGAAGTTGTCGGTCATGAACAAACACACAAGCCTTTCTTTCGATCTTGAAATAATCAAGTTCTTGTACTGCTTCTGCAGGTTACGTTCAGGCTTGAAAGCATCAAATGAAGTAATCTTATCCTTCTGAAGAAAATACCTCAGTTGTTGGTTTTCCACTTTTGCCGGTGAAGATGCAGGTTTTGGAGATGGCAGACATGAAGCAAGTACATTGAAGATACTGGGAGGGATTTCACTTGTTCACACAACCCCACACTTGTTCGGCATTTTTAATACATATATTTAGCAATAAACTTTGTAAACAAACAGTATCCACTTAGAAATGCAGCAATGTGCCTCGAAACAAACAATGTCCTCATTCAAACTGAGCGACAGACTACGACAATGTTCGCACTATGACAGATGGGAGTTAACTGAACTCAGTGAACTGGCCTACGCTACCGTAGTCAGCTACATAGCGGTGCACGTCTTGGTTATAGTAGTCCTTGCCCTTAGCTTACTAAGTTCTTAATTATAATTGGTTTGATTATTTCAAAATTTAGTTTGTTGTCTATGATGAACTCTTTCAGACATGGAAACAACTCACATGAGTTGCGTTTTATATTCATCAAGCATACATTACCTTTCTTCAGGAAAGGTTGAATTTTTGAAGTTAATGTAAGAACATATGTATTTTCGCCTTGTAATAATATATGGAAGTCACTAAGCTTATCAAGAATATCTGATAAAAATAACAAAATTGAAAAACCAATTTTCGTTTTAGAAATGTTTCACCAATTCTGAGTCGTTACCAGATAAAAATAACATGACAATTTTTTTAAAGCGATCAGCCTTCTTAAAGCCCGACCTCTTAAAAGCCATCGAATGCCAGTCTGTTGTAGCTGGGATTCAAAATTTGAACCCATTTATTTGCACAAATTTGTACAGAGCCGGGTATTAAGAGCACGGGTTTTGCTGTAATTAATATTATTAACTGAATCTTGTCACACTACACACAATTTTTCGTTATTTGTTTTCATTTCTAGCACCTCCAAATAAATCATGCAATACGTGAAGGTTATACCTTCATTGCATACAGACCTGACTTTATTGTGGAAGCCCACATTCTGCCCTGTCATTGCTATCCACACCTACCCCCTACCCGTCCCCACATGATGAATGGGGGTGACTCAGTCTCTTCCTAGCTTAGCTGCCGAAATGGAAGAAAACATTGAAAGTGAATCGCGTGTGTTCGAATGCCCGTCCGGCACTTGCACACCACTGAGTACAGAGCGACAAGTGGGAGAGGTGAGCGGGCGAAACTCGAAACCTAGCCAGTGTCCGAAGACTCGAAGCCACCAGTCCGAACCCAGTCGTATCTTAGAAAAAATCATCCCATCTCGGCAACACTCGTCACTGGGACTAGCTAGAGTGGTCAAAAGGTCAGAATATATTAGCGCCAATCGATTGAGTACGGTTAGTACTCCTGGAAGTAGGTTAGTGTGAATTTATATTGCACGTATTTACCGTGTAATTGTAATGTAAACAAGACCTTAATTTTTTCTAAAACCCCTGGATACAGCGATAGGCGCTGTGGCGGGGTGACCGCAACGGTGGGCCACTTCGGTTAGGTTCTGTAAATTTTATAGTGCCTTCTAGTGATAATGACTGCCAATTTAGAGTGCTCTCTAGTGATAATGACTGTACGAAGTGATGATTTGCACCGGCAAGGCAATCGCTTTCAACGTGTTGGGGAAAAATGAATAATAATAATATGATTTAATATTATTTTGCTTTTAACATGACAAAATACTATGCTGAAAGACATCCTAATCAATGAACATGTTAACAGAAGGCTTGCTAGTGCCAGAGCAGTCAGATTCTAATGCAACAGAAACTATGTTCAACCGGGCTGGAGGGTGCGGAACTGAACGTCTGACGTAATGTGACTGAGTTTATATTTCTACAACTAAACAAATTTATCCACCTCTGCCGTAATTATTGCAGCGTAACTGCCCAAGACGCATGTATATTCATCTTTATTGATAGTCAACAGTTTATTACTAGTTAATATTAGTTTCAGCGAAGTTTTCCTCATAGTCCAGCTTAGAGTTAAATCTGGTGCTTTTACATTTTGCAGTTAAGTTGAGACTATGGTTGAATGTGTGTAGCTCTGAAGCAAGGAGTTAACATCTCAAAAGTTCCAATGTTGCCACTGCTGGGTTCTTAAACCCAGTTCATAGGATAGTTTGCAGTTTATATGTATATGTAAATTACTACACATGTATGTAGTATAGTGTATTAATTCACTATATATACCATGTATAGATAACTATATACATATTTAAGTCGACCGTTTGACCTAAATCGGGCTGAAATATCAAGCAGTTGCTGGCAACCCTATAACCGAACTCCACGATGCAGCCTGTCTTGTCTGTACCTGTACTTGATGCACACGGCGTGTGAACATCATACGTACATGTCTAAGAGCTTTCGTACATGTGCATTGGAACATCGACATGAACGTAGCTCTTTTCACGTTTACGTAGCTTCCGTTACATCTTTGTGCGGCGCGAAATATGAGTTTGAAAGAGCTCCTACAAATCTTTTCGTAGATTTTGCATCTCTATAAAGTTGTTTTGATGCATTTTTTTGCTGCAGCGGTGAAAAAATTCGGCCATGTGTTTTGGAAGAAATTCTAACTCCTATTACAATCTTTTTTTACCGTCTAAACAAAGCATAAAATGCTAGTAAAACAATAATTTCTAAAATATTTGCATCGCAATGCTGCTTCATTTCGCAAAGGTGAAGTGTCGCATTAAGCCAGAAATATATGGTATTGGAACCTAAAAAGGAATATATCCAATACACTTGTTTGCTGTATGAACAAAGTTAAATTATCTCTGCTATCCATTGCTAGAAATATCATATAAAGGTCCGTTTTGGTGACTTATTCCTTCTATGTACCAAATTCAGGTTAAACATGCGCTTAATAAACGTATTAAATGAATCGTTTAGATAAATTAAGAAATAGATGTGTAAGGGATACAATTTAACAATGTTATTAGTTGGAGATGTGTGTAAATATATGGATGAATATATAAAAGTTGCATAAAAAATAAGAGAAACTGTTTTTTTCTGTTTACATGGTCATCAAAATTAGATATGAAACATAGATTTTAAATGTTAAACGTAAGATTTTTAATGAGACTTTTTCGAGGTGGGGGTGGACAGCTTCCACTTAATCACCACTAGGGGTGGACATCAAAAATGGTTAAAGACCACTGAGCTAGAGTTTCGGAGCGGAGGAGTTTAATAAAGAGAGACAAGCAGAACGAATTCTTTTCTTTATTTTTTATGTAGACAACTGAGTGAGCTGCAAAAATTGTATAAATGTTGTCATACAACCTTATAGAAAACTGAGTGAAGCTTCGAATTGTTTTCACTAATACTGGGCTTAACTTCAGAAGATGAACAATTATAACAAAAATATTGAGGTATATCTTCCTCATTTAAAGTTGAATGAATATATTTCCTATGTTTGAGTCTGTGCGTGTGCCTGTCTGCGATTGTGGTGTGTACCTTGCTAATGCTAGCATAGTGGTGTATGTGTATGCTTGTTTCCGTCCTGAGGGTATGTTCGCTTCAGTGGTGATTGCTGCATGTGGTTGGGCAGCGTTTGTGTTGGAATTTATGTTTCTAATGGTTTTATAGAGTTTGCTCAAGTTTGTCTTGTGGTCTACTGATTTGACGAAATTTTTCCAGTTTTCTGTTTGCTTTTTAGTAATTTTTCCCGTGATTTGTTCGTTCAGATCATGGATGTGTCGTGTGGTTTGGTGAGTGTGTGGAGTGGGTGTATTTCTAAGATTGGTACATTCTCTGATTAGTCTATATACTTCATGTGTGAAGTTTGGGTGATGATGCTCTCTGTTACCTCTGTGAATGTTGTTTTTGTAAGCTTTTGTAATGATAGTGCTGAATTCTGCTACCGTTTGATTTATGCCATTTATGGGGTTGGTGTTGAGTGCTACGAAAAGTTGTTCTGTTTGTTCGTTGAACCTTTCCCAGTTAGCTTTTTGCAGTTCGTGTGTGTTTGCCTGGCATGGGTGGTGAGGTCCTTGCCGGTGTGTACTGTGACGATAATAGGGACTTCGTTTTTTTGTATAATAATATGTACCTTATCAAGATGTAAAATCCACTAATACTATTCGCACTTAAATGCGCTGTAACTTTTATTATCATATTCGTATTCTTCATATGCCCCGTCTTTTCCTTGTGACATCAGATGGATTGTTTTTTTATAATTTTAAGTTAAACAATAATAAACTATGAATTAACTTGGAATGTAAAACGTGTGTTTCATCATGTACAAATACATGTGTATGAAGGACGGTTATGACTTTTTCTCTGCTCATTGGCGATGTATGTAAATAAATTATTTATTGTTGTTAATGCGATATGTTAAATCACACTAACAATCACATTATGTTAAATCACATGTCAAATAAATAAATACAAGCTTCATACTTCGACTATATGGTATGAACATTATTTTCGCATACCCCAATTATACTTATGTTATAAAGACTTTTCTTTCGAGCAGATTTATTCATTATCTTTTTTCCTCATGCGCTGCACTTTCTATGAAAGAAAAATACGAATAACTTGCAGAAAGCAAATCTATTTAGAAGTTTTAAATTTCTGCCTGGTGACATAATAGCTACGACAGGTGAAAATAGCCTTAAAAACCAGCGTCCACATGTGAAATGAGTTAAATGAGAAGTTTTGCTGATTATACATAAATTGAATATTGTGAATAGAATTCACAGTAGTAAATCATTTCGTCAAGTTATTAGTCTGGTCCGATTTCCCATGTCGGCTGAACAGTCAAGCAGAGGAAACAGCTAAAAATTCGAGGAATTTGCTAAATGTTCCTCAAAAATTGCATTACGAAATGCGAGTCCTGCAACGCTGTCACGACAGTGAAATACTTCTGAACACATGGATACGTTTGACCAGGAGAAATACGTTCCACAGAATTAAATTTCCATAAAAAAACTATGTCCATATTCCAACATCTGGAGGTGGAAAAGAATAATGAAAGTGAAAGTTTAGTTATTAATGGTAACTACATTTAATAGAAATCCCAAAATAACCTACCTTAAAATTTGTAGTGCAATTCTGCTGCATAAGTTATTAACAAAAATTACAAACCTAAGCTATATTTCACCCGTGATGAGTCAAAACTGCTTTGGGTGAAATTGCCAGTGTTTTCATATTTTATTGTAAAGAGCTTCCTCAGTTTCAAGTTAGTAAGCATACAATAACCCTGCTTTTAGGCAATAACGTTGCTGCACCCGACAAAGTGAAACCTCTGCTCCTACGTATCGCTCAGAAAACCTGACCATCGGTGAATGGTGAGAATAAAGTTTACAAGTAACAAGGCGCATTAATGAAAAAGTTCGGGTCCCGAAAAATGAATGCAATTCCTGAACAATATGAATATTGCGCCACGTTGGTCAACTGGTGAACGTTTCGGCTTCTGAGTCGAAAGACCTGCGTTCGAACCCCGCTCCCGTTGCTTCACTCTTTTGTGCTTATTCTTTTTACCCGGTTCAGACATAATTTTCACAAAAATCTCGACAACAAAGTCATGTTCTATATTAAGCCTCTGTGTTTGATTTACGTTTCACTGATCAGTATCCTCACATACAAGTGACATTTATGGCAAGTATTCCAACTTTCCTCCAACAACGTTCAAGGTAATATCTGTTTGTGGAAATTAATACTCATTTAGTGTTGAAATTTATCGTTCAGTCTTGACTTTTAACACCTAGGGAATAACGTAACTTCATTGTTAAGGAACAAACTGAAAGTAACAGTGGTAAATTCTACTATTACCTTCTATATACTTTTCATAGATGAATTAGCTAAACAATACGCTTTCAATCATTATAAATAACTTAAATTCGAAGATCTTATATTTTCGGTTTCAATATCTAAATTGAAAATTTTGAGAGTGTATAATGATAAGGTACTGAGTAATTCGAATTGTTTTGCTGTACATACCCATTTCATTAGTTTACTAGATGCAATGATAATTTATTTTTGCTAGTACACTTTCAACATTATCAGTTATTGTGTTGTCATTGATTAAATTAGCTGTGTAGTACATAAGCACCTTTCGACTCCATGCATACAAAAGATAGTTCAAATAGCGATTTCACTTTTTTGTCACACTCACACCTGCACATTAGAAATTATTTTCACACATGCAATGATAATCAATTTTCCAATTGTTAGGCTCGGAATAAAATAGGCTACCGTTTTTTGTCGAACCTCAAATGTGAATAATCATGCAAGATGCAACCTCCAATACCTTTGTTTCTAAAGACTCATTGATGTTCTTTCTGTCACCAGAATTTCTGAGTTGTTTTAAACCCAGAACCTTAAAGTAATGTCAGAGTATATATTTTAAACTTTTTCTTGATCATTGTATTACTTATCACAATAGATGTAACAAAAAATGCTTTAATATTCAGGAATTTCAAAATTAAATCGGGTTGTATTACATTCTGTATGTATCAACCTTTTTGGAAACGAATGTATTCAGAATTTGTTTTCCTTTAACTGATATCCCAGTGTTAACATTCCTATAGTTACTATCTAAGAAGTTTTTCTGGTTTAAAAATACTATCACTGAAATTTACGACGGTAAGACAGCACTTAAATGTATCAGACAAAATTAAGTAAACAGTAGAATTACCTTCTTTATTAAAATTCTTGCTTCAATACACAGAAGCAACAAACCCTATTTAATTGAGTACGACATCGAAACACTCACATTTTCTGCTGAGAAAATTTTTTCTTGCATATAGCATATTTTTTTAGAACTGCCTTTTTAAAATTAAAACAAGTGCTGGCATTCTTTTATTTAATATTTAAAGTACACAGATATATTTAAAGTATATCAAACTATTGATTGAGCTGAAAAATAATTAATTTATTTGAACTAAAATAATTACATCAGAAAGAGGAGGGGTGGGACCTAGCCCTCTCGAGCAACCAAACGCAGAGCAGCTTTAAAAGACGCCTAGGTAGAGCTGTGCTCGCAAAGCAGGGCAAAATTACGCATTCGGCAGAAAATCTAAAGGAGACTACTTTCGAGTAGTCTACTTTAGCTGTCCAGTGCTGTCGCTGACACAGCGATGACAGAGGCCACTACGATCCAGTAGTCTACTTTATATTTTCCACGAGAAAAAATGCAAATAGTCCACTAATGCTGTCCACCCTTCAATTGAAGGTAAATTCAGAGGAAAATTGGAATTTAGTGAAGCAGCGACATATAAAAAAAAATCGTAAAACACGGACTTTTGTATTAACTCTAATACGGAATTATGCGTTCCTCGAAAACGTAGAAAACTCAAAGGTCAATAAAAGTACGTTTTTGTACATACATTTTACAATCACATAACACCTCCAACTCAACATACCACAAGGGAAACAAGCAGCGCACCAGACATGACGACAATATTAGACTTATCTCTGCAACACGCAACTCTGCCGCTGCATGAAACACTTGCAGAACCTCAGAGCACTAACAGCTTGGAGGTAATGTTAGAGAGGGATATAGTAAAAATGTACTAACACGCCACCAACACGACAATTAAGTGAATGAAACCGGAGCGAACCCAAATTTGGATGGAACACAGCCTTCAGTGAAAAATCGTAAATTTGTAAATAACGAAAATCAGCCACCCAAGGCAGATCATAAAAATAACAATAAACCCAGTTCAGGCATATGAACTGAAAACATAAATAGCAACCAAAATATTAGAGACCTGAAGACGCTAGTTGGCGTCGTACAAAGTATCGTGCCGAAAATGCACGAAATACAAGCCATTGAATCAATTTTATCACATGTTATCCTAGCCGTCAATGAAACGGGGTTAAATCTTATAGGAAGACATTTCATAGTGGAAGTCTCATTAAAAAGACATGTTTACACAGTGTCGACAAACCCTCGTTCAGAAATAGAGGTAGTGGCTCTATTACCTACATGAAAAACTACAACCACAATTCAAAACCAAACCCGCACATCTACCGATGATGATGGAGAATAGTTTCATGGAGAATATTTTCCGTACTCCTTAGACAGGCTTTTTCAAAATTAAGGCAACCAGATTTGCATATTAAATAGATCATTTAAAATCAATGTTTGGATATTTAAATTATATATTACTTCAGGGTACTAAAATAATATTTCTATTTCATGCTTAAATTTAAAATTCCTACTTTATATAATGGCTGTTGATCGAAATATCGTTATCAAGCTCCTCAAAGAAGGCGAAAGTAACATTTTAGTTCAAAAAAAATTAAAACTTACCCGTTCAAATGTTTGGAAATTTCTTGAAAATTTTAAGGAGACCGGTACAACCTCAGATAAACCAGGACGAGGCCGGAAACGAAGTGTTCGGACCAAAAAACTTATCAAAAACACCGGGGAAAAGTTGCGTCAAAACTCACGTCGATCCCATCGAGAACTGGCTGCAGAAGTCGGGGTTATCAAAATTTCAATGCACCGAGTATTAAGGGAGGATCTGTTAAAGAAACTTTACAAAATAATGAAATATAATGAACTTACTGAACATCATGAAGGAATGAGGGCTAAAAGAAGTCGTCTCATCCTTTATGATACATCTCAAGGCACGCTCCAAAACCTGGTGTTCACCGATGACAAAAAATTTGACATTCAGCGAGTTGTGAACCATCAAAAAGACCGAATTTGGAGTTCCTCAAATTTAGTCGAGGGTAGGATTGTTACGAGAAGTAAAAATGCACAGTCTGTTATGGTTTGGGTAGCTGTTACAGCCATAAGAAGATATTCGCTTGTTTTTGTGCATTGTGGGGTCAAAGTGAACTCAAAACGAAACATTTATCTTATTTTGGAATCAAAATTGCTACCGTGGGCTACAAAACATTTTCAAGGTTAACCATGGAGTCACAAGAAATTAAGTGCCCATAAATGTCAAACAACAGTCATACAAAAGACTGAAAAGATTCCAAACAGAACACTATCATCAAGAACATATCTGGATTTCCATAGTCGTTAAAAAATATATAATCCATAAAACATACCAATCAAAATAAAAAATTGCAGTGGTAGCACAAGCAAAAAACAATCCAAAGAGATTTTATAAATACAGGGAACTGAAAGACGCCTTGAAAGAGATGCCATTGGACCATTTGGTGACCTTGATGGCTCAAATCGGACGGACTACACAAGCAAATTTAGAATTCTGAATACATACTCTACTTCGGTGATCGCTCATGAAGACTTAACTGAAATCCTGCAAACCCACACCTTAAACCCGTAAAATACTGACGAACGGCATGTTCACGATAGAAGAAGTAGAAAAACAGCCCATCCTTCTGAACCCATATAAAAAACATACCCGATGGCCTTCCTCTCGGAATACTCAAAAAACACCCAAAGTAATTGCTGAGCCCTTAGCAAATATCTTCAATCGATCGCTCGAAAATGGAAATTTGTATGGCAGATTGGAGCAGGCAAATGTCACTCTTATTTTCAAAAAACGGAACAAACAAGCACCCAATAAATATTACCTAATCACTCTTACATGTAAACAGTAAAACAATAGAAAGATTACTCAACGTCCTTAGAACAAAACATCCCAAAGCCTAAAACTTGATTACTGACACCCAGCACAGATTCAAGGAAAAACGGAGTTGCCTAAGAAACCTCGTGACTTTTTAGGAGAACACAACCGCGTATACGACTGTAGAAAAGCCGTAGACCTTGTATATCTCAACTTTCAAAAAGCTTGCGATAGATTTCACCAGGAAAGACTTATGACCATGGTAAAGGCACATGGAATACGAGGCCACTACTCTCAATGAATACGAACTGGTTCGCTAGTCTCACTCAACGTGTGAGGTTCCATGATCAAGCCAGTGTTATGTCCCATGTAACACCAGAAGTCGCTCAAGTAAGAGTTTTAGGCCCGCTCTTCTTTGTCATCTACATCAACGATCTTAACGTCAGGATCGTCAGTAAATTTTTCAAAATTGCAAACACGTAACTTCGTTAGAAAGCGTTAACCGAGAGAGACAGAATGACTATTCAATCAGACCTCCATCTTCTACTTTAATGGACTGAAACCTGGCAAACAAGTTTCCTCTTTGACAAATGTTTAGTCATACCCGTTGGTGCTTAATATCGGCATTTTCAACCTACGGTGGAAGACACACATATTGAAGCAGATCAACACCAATGAGACCTTGGTATCACTATCACTGAAAATTTCAAGTATAACACACAAATGGATAAAAGCGTCAAAAATACGAGTAGGATCGTCGGTTTCCTTACAAGAAACTTTGCATACAAGTCAAAAAAAATCCATCTTACCGCTCTATAGAGCGTTAGTGCAACCACATCTAGAATTTACAGAGAGCTGCGGTTTCATACTTTGTAACGAGAAATCAACAAAATGGAAAAAAATCAGCGTAAAGCAACAAAGATGATTCCTGCACTCCGTAATCTCTACTACAAAAGGGGTCTTTCAGCTCGAACTCATCTTCCTAGAATCAAGCAGACTGCGAGGACAATTCATCGAGACCTATGTATATCTGAATCAATTCAACAATGTTACCTAAGAAGGGCTTGTTGACAAAGACGATAACGTGTGAACCCTAAATTGTAGCCCCAAACTAATAACAATAACTTCACGACATCCTATGTTTCCAAATTTTTTCTAGTCAAAATCACCAGAACGTGAAATCAGCTACTCGAAATTATTATTTTTGCTGGTACAGTGAACATGTTCAAAAATCACTTTGATAAATGTTAGAAAAGAAACCTCCTAATTTTGCAAAATACTAATCCCATAACTCTAGGCCAGTGCATGTATTTTAGTGGTATATTTCTGCGACTGAAATGCTTGCAGGTGATCAAGTTGTACGTACGTGATTGAAATACTTACGTATATTTAAGCTTCATGCGCGTGATTGATGGCTTTACGTTTGACGGCATGGGACTTGGGTAGTTGCCCAAAAATAGTACTAGTGGCTCGTGTCTGTCGTCATATTCTATTTTATTTTAGTTCGTTCTATTTCATTTACCAATGTAATAACAAATAGTTGTTCATTCGCATCTACGTATTGCTTGGTATTTCAAATTCAAGATTTTTGCGATCACATTAATTAAAAACGCAATGAGAAATCAAAATAAGTGAAAAACTAGCTGTGTTTTATTGCATTGGATAGACTGATGTGTGCATATTCGTTATCTCTCCCTTTGAATTACCGGGACATGAAATAAGTGTTATGATTTCTTTACCTGTATTGTTATGCACAAATATTTAGAAAAAGAAAAATTTACAAAATCTTTTCATTGTAGGTTGCTGCGTGTGACTCCTATTAACATCTACCCAGTTTTTACATAAAAAACAATGAAGATAGTGAATTATTCTAAAATGATCATTCAACACTTTTATGAAAATTTTCACAGTGGGTTCAATCAAATTCCATACCGTTTATCAGAACTAGTGTTAAAATACTCATTAAGGTGGAAATATGGGCTAGCACGAGAATTTCTATTACAAATCGTGCTAAACATATATATCATACATTATTTTTGCTCCTCAATTTTTAACATTCATACAATAAGTTTAAAAACATGTGATGGACATTTCTTAGTGCATGAATGTATGGAGTATTCATGTTACAACAATGTTACCACTTTTTTGTATACTCATATAGATAATTTATAGCATCTGAGTTGAAATGAAATTTTTTTTTGTTCGTGAAAGGCATGGAATATTAAAGAAAATTTTTGAATTAGCCACACAACAAGTTATTTAGCATAGATATGTGTGCACCCTCATCCGGCATAAAAATACATAATCGCTCTCACAAAACGTCTCGTTCCAAAACGTGTCGCTCACACAGCAATACACGAAGCGTAAAAGATCTGTCATACAACACCAAGCTGCAAGCCTTCTGCCACAGGTCATCTAATCTTTGTCACAATTTCTTATCCACAAATAAATGTATAAGAATATTTTGAGGGCAAAATAAAACTTTTGGGAAAGACACGTTTATAATTTTATGATTATTTTGCACAAAAACCTACGTATGCTTCTGTGGATAAGGACACCAACATGATTAAACCCATTAATACAACTGATTGAACGAAATGTACAAATTTTTGTCATGAGGGATATAAATAGAGGAGCATAAGATTAAACTTTAGAATAGAAAAATGAGAAATACGATTCTTAAACGCACTGCGAGAGTGAAATAACATAATTTATGATGCAAAGATTGCAAAAAGGGGCCGCTGTAAGGGGATAACATTTGTATTGAAAGTGTATGAAAATAGAGTTTAGTTGCCCTACAATAATAATTTTAGTGTTCCTTATTTAACAACAGACTTCACGAATTAATCAACATCAATTGATTACACGTTGAAAATAGCTACTCAGGACGAAAGAAATGTGAAAGAACATTCCAAAAAAAGTCTTTATACCAACAGTGTTTAGCAATGCAACAAAAAAGTCTTTGAAAGAAGAAAGCAACAGGAAATCAAGAACGAACAGTACCAAAAGAAAAGTCGAAGAAAACTCGTCATTAAACATATCATAACCACAGAAACCCAACACATGCATAGGTTCTTGTTATTGCTAAAGTTATTGCTGATATGAGACAAATGTTCGAAAACTGCAGACAACAAAAAAATTATTATCAAAACATCATAGCTTTCAAATACACTATTAGGCCCAAATGAAAGGATATATATATATATATATATATATATATATATATATATATATATATATATATATATATATGTATGCATAGTTTCTTGAGTAAATTGTTAAGTACTCTCCATAAGGTGTTTCACTGCACCAGTTATGAAAACTTATGCAGCACAACTACACGGAAAAATTCACAATCGCATCAATTTTCACAAATTAACTTTAAGGATTTGGGGACTAGTTTATGGCACACAATAATTTCAGAATCGAGTGAGAGTTTCATTTTTATTCAGTGCATCTTCACAGAAAAGGCCGAAGTCTAATGGAGGCTCCTCCATGCTTTCAGAAAAAACGAGGGATGGGGTCAAGCCCTGGGGAAATGGTCCAGTTCCAAAAGAAAGAGGTTATCCATGGACGATGACATGCTTGATGGAACAGTCGAGTGCGATAAAACAGGCCGATATCTAGGAAACAGAGGAGAAGCCGACACAATTAATAGCTTTTAACCCTATGCAGACCGCTATCGTTCATGATGTATGTATATTAGAAGTAATTCCTATTAATTCGACATTTGAATATTTCCTTCAAAAGTTGGGTCAACAGGCATTGCTTTGTAGGCTATAATTCATGTAACATATCGTTCATTCAAAAAATAGCTTCGTTGTCGTAGGGTTGAATGATTGTGTGATTCGTACATAGTTGACTCAAGTGACCAATCATATTTTAAGCTCGAAAATTAACCCAAAGAAGAGAACTCAGTCTGGGAGAAGGCACCAGACATGAAAATAGGTACGGTCAGAAACAGCCATCGCACTTGCGTGAAGAAATTGCACCCAAAGGAAAATGTTGAGGTTATGTACAGGGAGTGACGTCAACCTCAAGTGATGGGATCGAACCCGAGGTAAAAAGTCTTGCCTGGAGAAGAAACTGAACCAAGGTAAGCAGCAGAAACTAAGGGAAAAACTTAATTCAAGTAGATGTCAGAGTTCAAAGACAAAATTGGATTATTGAATTATTTAGCTGTTCCTACAGTTTTAACAAATTTCTACGACTAAAGTGAACTCTTTTCTTTCAGATTTTTATGGTCTCAATGATATTTTTATGTCAACTGACACCCATGTTTGTTCCAACAGAGGATCACATTAGGCATGTGCTACTGTATGACTTTAATAAAGGTTTTGACACAAGTGCAGCAACAGGATCTATCCATAATGCTCATGGGGATAATACAGTCAGTGAAAAGAAATGTAGGAGATGGTTTTCTCTCTTTTGAAATGGGAATTTCACTCTGGAAGAATATCCAAAAGAGTGTAGTCCTGAAAATTTTGATTCCGGTTTTTAGGAAAGGTTAGTTTCAGAACAGACGACCAGTACCTCTAGGGTGACAGCAGAACAATTGAATGTAGGGTAACCAACTGTGTTACGGTAGTAGACGCATATTGGGAAGGTCCCTCAAAATGGAAAATGCGTCCCTCATGAGCTGAATACAGAGAACCGTCAATACGTGTTGCTTGTTGTCAAATATTGGTTTCCAGACACATTCAAGCATCATTTACTGGTCCATTAACATAATGTCAAAACACGTCAAATGTGGATCAGTCCAAGAGGTAAACCCTTTCAACAACCTGGAGAAGGACTTCATCTAAAGAAAATTATGTCGAGTGTTTGATGGGACATTCGAGAAATAATTTAATATGCATTGATAGGCTGTTACCAAACAATTGATGATATTTTTGCTGTAAGTTACTTCATCGGCTAAAAATCACACTGATTCAGTAGCGTTCATAACTTGGCCTAAAACAGATCGACTGACCAAAAACCTCTTGGAAGATCTTGGTTGAGAAATACTGTTCCATCCTTTTCATCCTCCTGACTTTGCACCTTCTGATTACCAATTGTTTCGTAGACTAGAGAAAAATTTAAATAGTTTAAAGTTAAGTAAAAACGACGAAATTGGAAATGAGTGGACTTTATATTTTGCTTCCAAAACTAGAGAATTTAACAACCGTAGTAAATATCAAATACTTGGCAGACGGAACAAAATCATTGAAAACATTGGAGACTATATAAATGACTAAATATTTCATATACGGTGAGTTATTCATTTTTTTACATGGATCTTAAAATCGATCATTAGTTTCCCACTAACCTGATAATAGAAGAGGCAGAGTCCCATGGAAGAAGCAAACTGATTGTGTGAATATCGACATTAATTAGAGATGTTCCTGCTGCTGATTTCTCAGCATCAGCAGATGCGGATGTAGATTTTGAATTTCAATATCCCCAGATGCGGACATCACGTCTTTTTTATACCTAGCTGGGAAAAATGAGTATCAGGACTGGATAAGAAGTAGGCGTAGATGGTTGACGGTGAATGACGAGTCGGTAAGTTGTGTTGAAACGTGTCGAAATTGCAATTAGTTTCCTGTTTTTTGCACCTCCAATTTCCATTTCTACTATCTGTTATTCCATTCTTATTGTAGTTCCTTTTGTATTCTTAGCCTTTCATTCCTAAAAAGAGGTATTGGAAGAGGACACGGGCCATGTTTCTTCATCAGAGGGAGATTCAGCTGCTTGGCCCTCCCTATGTTCTCTTGAAATAACTCCACCTACTCCCTCTCAAGCCCTATCTTCAAGCCATTTTATGGTATCTGATGATTTTTTCCAACAAATTGGAGAAACTGAGAAGCTACTGGATAACTTGCAGCTTTCTCTGTCTCCAATACCAGCTTATTCTGTCGAAATTAATCCAATGAAAAATCGGAATCTAGAGGTTCTGAGTTATGAGGGTTTTTCACCTGATGAAGGTGACTTCATTACTCTAGCTCAAGGTCCTAGTAGAACACTGTCACAGAGCAGTAATCCAATTAATACCACCATTATATTGGTAGGACCCAACATGGAGACCGCCTCCACAAATACAATTTTTTCTCAAATGATTTGGCACCTAGCAAGGTTTTGGCAAATTCTGCCCTTGGGAAGGAAGGAGTGGCCAACAAATGAAAAAACTGAGGTGGAAAAATTATGGTAGGAACAATGACTGAACATTATGAAGATGTTTCACCATTCCTGCGTGTTACAGAAATTAGAACATGGAAGGTTAAATGCCGCCTGTCAGCAAACCAAATTTCTTCAGTGGGAGCAATCGGTCCTTTCGGGGAGGATACCAGCAGAGAAAAAAAAACGAAACACTGATTGATGCTGACTTTGAAGGAGTTACAGTTAAGCGTATATACAAAAATAAAGATAAAAAAGTGACTGTCTTTTTTAAGATGGGTTCCTGAAAAGAATAGAATAGAATAAAATAGAACAGAATACATGAATAAAATAGAATAAGGCAACAGGAACGAGCCGTTTGACCCATTCTTGGGTTGATACCTAAGTCCTATGCCATCTAAAGTATATTCATCAATCATCCACGTACACCAAAACAACGTAAGTCAATGCAGTCATTTACACGTATTTCACTCACGCACAGGCATTTTAGTCACGCGTATTTATCTCAATCATACACTGGTTCTAGCAGTTAGGGACATAGAGTTACAACATAGAGTTAGTAGAGTTAGTACGTAATCCAATTATACTTCGTAACCCAATATTTGTCGAGACAATTTTTGAATGTGTTCACAGTGCCAGCAGAAACGATGTTTTTGGCAGCTTGTTCCAAGTTGCAGCAATCTTAACGGGAAAGAAGTTAGGAGCTTAAGATGTCTAAAAGTTTCTGAGTATAAGGTTTTGGGCGTTATTTCTGGTTACGTTACCGTCTCTTTCGAAAAGCCCTTCCAGGGTAACATTGTTAGGGTTGTTGAGATACGTAAAGGTCTCAATAAGTTGTCCTCGCTAAGTTCTCTGTTCCAGAGAGATAAATTCTAGGTTTTGAAGACGTCTTTTGTAGCTGAAATTGCAGAGTTCTGGAATCATCTTTGTTGTTTGACGCTGAATTTTTTCCATTTTATGAATATCTCTTCGTAGGGTAGGAGACCAGAGTTGTGCTGCATATTCTAAAAGAAGCCGGGTTAGCACTTTATAGAGCGGTTATATTATGTTCTTTGACTTCTATTCAAAGTTTCGTACAATAAAACCAAGAATACTGTTCGAATTTTGACACTTTTTTCCACTTGTTTGTCAAGTTTGAGATTTTCAGTGATAATGACACCTAGATCTCTCTGTTGCTGGACTGTTTCAATGGGTATGTCATTCATTGTGTATTGGAAATGCCAGTTATTCGCACCAACGTGCATTACTGAATATTTGTCAATGTTGAAGCTTATTTGCCAGGTTTCGGTCCATTAAAGAACACGGTTGAGGTCAGATTAGATAGTTACCCTTTCCCTTTTGGTGAATGCTTTGGAACAGAGTTTCGTGCCATCGGCGAATTTGATGATTTTACTGATGATTCCGACATTGAGATCGTTGATGTAGGAGATGCAGAGGAGCAGGCCTAAAACGCTCCCTTGAGGGACTCCTGATGTTACAAGCGTTGAATCACTTGCTTAATCATGAATTATCACTCGTTGAGTGCGACCAGTGAGTCAGTTTCGTATCCATCGGAAATAGTCGCCTCGTTTTCCAAGCACTTCCACTTTGGTCATGAGTCTTTCTTGGCGAACTTTGTCGAAGACTTTTTGAAAGTTTAGATGTACAAGGTCAACGTTTTTTCCTGAATCTGTGCTGGGTGTCAGTAATAAGATTTTAGTCATTAAGGTGCTCAGTTATACAAACTTTAATTAGTTTCTCTATTGTTTTACTAATGACATCTGTTAGTGTGATTCGACGATAGTTATTAGGTACTTGTTTGTTCCCCTTTTTGAAAATAGGTATGACATTTGTTTGCTTTCAATCTTCCGGAACTATACTAGTTTCAAGTGATCGGTTGAAGATGTTTGTTAAGGGTTTGCTCATTACTTCGTTTGTTTCTTTGAGTATCCGGGGAGTAAGGCCGTCGGGCCGTTTGACTTACATGGATTTAAATGCTGACCTGTTTCATTACCTTTTCTGCTGTAAATACGCCATCTGTCAGGATTTCCTGATAATTTATAGCATGAGGTCGCAGGATTTCAGTTAAGTCTTTGTGAGTGATCACAGAAGTTAAGTATGTATTAAAAATTCTGACATTGCTTTTGTCGTTCGCTTGGGTTCAGCCCGTAGAATCGATCAGTGGTCTAATAGTACCTCTTTTGAGTCATCTGTTGTTCATATATTTGTAAAGGCTTTTTGGGTTAGTTCTATCTTGTGCTGTAACTTTAATTTCTTTATTTCGTTTTGTAGATTTTATCGTTTGTTTAACAGCTCTGCAGGTGTGGATGTATTCTTGATGATGGGATTATGTTTGGTATCGTTTAAGTCTTCGGTATGACTGTTGTCTTGCATTGATGAGACGTATATTTTTTCTGAGAACCAAAGAAAGCCATTGATTGGCCTGATTCGCTTGGTTTGCATATGGTGTTCTTTAGCAATTGTAATCTGTTCATTCAGTATCATGTAGTATTCCTTCACATTTTTGTTCCTCATGAGTACTTCGTAGTTATTACTGCTAAGCTGTTCTTTCATTAGTTCTAAGTTTGCCCGGTTGTCGTCGAGGACTTGTTTATGTTGAGTCCTTGTGTCAGGGTCGTGTACTTCGAGCGTGAAGTGCATCATCTGGTGGTCACCGATCTTGTCCGTAACTTCTAATCCATTATGCTGATGTCAGGGGTCGTCATGACGAGATCAAAAATGTTGTTTCGTCTAGTTGGTTCATGATATGCTGCGGCATGGAATTTGTATTCATCAAATCAATAAGTTTAGAACTGGGTGCTTGACTTTAATGAGCAGTCCAATTTGTGTAGGGCAAGTTGAAGTCTCCCATGATAAGTGTTTCGTCAAGAGAACTAAGGATATTATCATTGTATTCATAGAGTTTGTCATCTTCAATTACTGTACAGATTGAGTTCCTATACACGAGTACAATTTTGATAGTTTGTCCTGGAAGCGGTTGGATGGTGAGATTTAGTATTTCCGATTTTTGTGTTGCTCACTTAACTTTGATTTGTAGTTGCAGTTTATCTATGAAGTAGATAAGGGAGCCACCACCTCTGATTTTGTGTGACAGGTTGTCGACATTATGCAAAACATATCCTTTCAATGAGACTTCCGTTGGCAGATGTCTTCCATTGAGATCTAGCCATGTTTCATTGACAGCTATGATATCATACGACAACGTTGACGCAATGGCGTGGTTTCGATATTTCTGGTGGGAGGCTTTGTACGTTGTCCACCAGTCTATGTAGTAGTTCTATACTACTACACTATAATCGTGGTATGATAATACGGTTTTAACCATGTTATCCCAATTAATTTAGTGAGGCTACCTATAGATTTGTGATTTTGCAAGTGTTTTTGCAGCGCCAGAGATGTCTGTTGCCTAGTTGAGTTTATGTGATACTGTTGTGTCGGGGAAGCTGTTCCTGTTTGGCTTGTTCGTGTCGGTTGCGCTGTTCGTTCCCTTTCCCTGTTGGAGTGTAGGGTAGGGTGCGTTATGGGATCGCATTTTGTATGGACAAGAACGTGTTATTGTTGAACTCTTTATTATTTTCCTGCGTCGTCGAGGAGCGTTTAGCTCCATGTTGGGCAGATAACAGTTGTCCAATTTTTTTTATTTGCCTTGTTGATGCTCTGAATGTACTTCCAATATGCCTGCCAAATTTTTAAGAGCTTACTGCCAATTTTGTCTCTTTACAAAGCTAGCGGTTTGATCAAGCGTGGCGATGATCAGTAAGCTTCATAGCCTACCTTTTATTTGGATGAATACCATCTTTCTTGAGAAGATCATACTGTTCAGTATAATGAGACATCAGTTCTATAATAGGAACATGACGAATTTTCTGAACACTTTTTTTACCTTTTCATTGATTAGTTGAGTCTGGGTAGTTAGATTTGTATCCTTAATTCGCGGAAAAATGCTAGTTATGATAGCCTTCGGGTATTTTTTGTTTGACGTAGTGGATCATCGTTTCATATTATAGGAGGATTTTATCTTCAGGCTCATTTTCTAATTCATATGTTCTGCAACGAACTATAACTAAGTCCTCCTTTGTGCATCGTAGAACTTCTAGTAAGTTGACTGCTTCAAGAACTCGTATTTTAGGGCGGCAGAGTATTTTACGCTCTACTAACCCCTGCTCGAACCAATTTTTTTTCCTTGGATGATGCTGTCTCCAGTGAGAAATACATGTGGTCTCTTCTTCATCTTGTTTTTTTCATTAGTAGTACGAGTAGTTCCATTAAAATTTTGAAGTTTTTTCGTAGTACTTCTGTTTAAGTTGCAAAAAGTTTTGAGGATTCCAGCAGGTTGACTATGAGATTGAATTTGGTGTGGATTACGTTCATTGGATGTTTGTATAGTCTATTCTTCTGTGAAGTTTATATAGGCAGATGAAAGATTAAACGTTTACCAATAGTTTCAATACACTGGGCCGGGTTATCAGTCAGTAGCTGTTGGCTATGGTGAGTCTCCAAAGTCTGAAGCCTTAGCTCGTGTCTGTGATTTTATTTTTGTTGTATCTCAATAAATTATTGTTTCTTAGCGCCCCGCCAGCAGTTCGAGTTGACGACTGAGTTCTTCAATTTTACGTGATTGTTTTTCAATGAATGCTCATGATCCATAGTTAGAATAGCATAAGTGATACTCTTTCATATTGAAATCTCTCATGTTGAAGAATTGTAACAGAAGATAATGACCAGTCACCAAATTAAAGGATTATTGTCCAGTTGCAAAATCACAAAATTAGTATCTAGGCACAATATACCCAGATTAGTATCTAATTTCGAGATCTCAACATTAGAATAAATTAAAAAACTCACCACATTAGTGTCCAATCATTAAAACCATAAAAGTATTGTCTAGTAGCAATATGAATAAATTTTGAAATTAATTGTGGTAGATATTAGAATTAGTTTCTTCTATCAAGATTATCATTTTTGTATTAATATTATATTGAAAAAATCCCATTGTCTAAGGGATTGTATGAAAAGGATTCATTCAAAATTATTTTGAAGATTGAATTCGAAATGGTTCTGTTTTTTCAGCGTGTTGAAAGCTATCCAGTTCTTATTCACACAGAAGCAACGCTTATGGAGATTTCTGAAACTAAACACGCAGAAGGACATCAAAAAAGTTTCCGTTCATTAAAAACGGATTCTGTTGTCATTCGTACAGTACCAACAGAACAGTACTTAACGCTTATACGAGTTTTACAAACACAGAAATGAAATAAATTCAATACTACCTTTCTGCCTCAATCTACATATATAATAGACTATGACTATGTGAATAGACTATGTATCTCCATCTATGTATACCATCTCCTTTTCATACAATCACCAGCTTGGTCGACTGGTATCACCAGCTTGGTCGACTGGTGAGCGAATCTGCTTGCGAGCGGAAAGACCCGGGTTCGAATCCCGCTACCGACATGGTTGACGCGGCTAGAAATACGGCATGGGACTTGGGTAAACAAACGATTAATTATCAAAGTAATTATCCGACCCAAGAATGGGACCGAAGGTTCGTTCCTATAGCCTCATTCTATTCTATTCTATTCTTCACCTTTGTGAAATGAAGCAGCATTGTGATGCAAATATTTTACAAATTATTGTTTTACGAGCATTTTATGCCATATTTATAAGATAAAGAAATACTGGACTGGGAGTTAGAATTTCTTTCAAAACTCATGGCCGAATTTTCTCACCGCTACTGCAAAAAAATTACATCAAAACAACTTTATTGAGATACAAAATCTACGAAAAAATTTGAAGGAGCTATTTCAGACTCACATTTCGCGCTGCACTAAGATGTAATTGAAGCTATGTAAACGTGAAAAGAGCTACGTTCATGTCGGTGTTTCAGTGCACATGTACGGGAGCTCGTAGACATGTACGTATGATGTTCACACGCCGTGTGCATCAAGTACAGGTACAGACAGAGCACAGGCGTCGTCGTGTAGTTCGGTTGCAGGATTGCCACTGCTGGATTTTTCAGCCCGACTTAGGCAAAACGAACGACTTAAATATGTATATAGTTATCTATGCATGGTATACATAGTGAATTAATACAATATACTACATACATGCATAGTAATTTACATACATAAACTGCAAACTATACTAAGAACTGGGTTTAAGAGCCCAACAGTGGCAACGTTGAAACTTTTGAAATGGTAACTCCTTGCTTGGGAGCTACACACATTCATCGTTGTCTCTACTTGACTGCAAAATATATAAGCACTAGATTTAGCTCTAAGCTGGATTTTGAGGAAAACTTCACTCAAACTAATATTAACTGATATTAAACTGTTGACTATCAATAAAGATGAATATGCATTCGATTTGGGTAGTTACGATGCAATAATTACGGCAGAGGTGGATAAATTTGTATAATTGTTAACATAAATTCAATCACATTTCGTCAGATCAGACGTTCAGTTCCGCACCCTCCAGCCCAGTTGAGCATAGTTTCTATTCCATAAGAATCTGACTGTTCAGGGGTTTTAGAAAAATTTTAGGTTGTGTTTACATTACAATTACGCAGTAAATACGTGCGATATAAATTCACACTAATCTACTTTTAGGAGTACTAACCGTACTCTATCGATTGGCACTAATATATTTTAGCCGCTCTAGCTAATCCCAGTGACAAGCGTTGCCGAGATGGGATGATTTTTTTTCTAAGATACGACTGTGTTCGGATTGGTGGCTTATACCCTGGCTAGGTTTCGAGTTTCGCCCGCTCACCTCTCCCACTTGTAGCTCTGTACGCAGTGGTGAGCAATTGACGGACAGGCATTCGAACACACGCGATTCACTTTCAATGTTTTCTTCCATTTCGGCAGCTAGGCTAGGAAGATACTGAGTCACCCCCTCCCCCTCTTCATGTGGGGAAGGGTAGGGAGAAAGTATTGGTAGCAATGACAGAGAAGAATGTGGGTTCCACAATAATGTCAGGTCTGTATGCAATGAAGGTATAACCTTCACTCATTGCATGATTCATTGGGAGGTGTTGGAAACAAAAAACAATAACGAAGAATTGTGTGCAGTGTGACAAGATTCGGTTAATATAGTGGTTCCCAACCTTTTTGTGATTAAGTACCACTTGGAGGTCCTGTACAGTCGCCGCGTACCACCTGGTACCAGAGACACTAAATTCGATCAGATATCACTTTATTTCTATAATTATCAAATAACAAAATGAAAATTGTTCATGACCCCGAAAGTGTTTGTGTACCACCTGGAATGCCCTTGCGTACTACTGGTGGTACACGTACCACAGGTTGGGAACCACTGAGTTAATGTAATTAATTACATAAAACCGTGCTCTTAATACTCGGCTCTTTACAAATTTGTGCAAAGAAATGGGCTCAAATTTTGAATACCAGCTGCTTCAGACTGACATTCGATTGCTTTCGAGAGCTCGGCTTTATGAAGGCTGATCGCTTTAAAAAAAATCATTAAATTTTTTATCGGGTAACGACTCAGATTTGATGAAACATTTCCAAAACGAAAATTGGCTTTCCAAACTTTGTTATGCATCAGATATTCTTGACAAGCTTAACGACCTCAATATATCATTACAAGGCGAAAATACAAATGTTCTTGCATTGACTTCAAAAATTCAAGCTTTCCTAAAGGAAGGTAATATATGGTGAATGACTACAAAATGCCACTCATGAGAGTTGTTTCCATGTCTGGAAGAGTTCTTTACAGAAAACTAACTAAATTTTGAAATAATCAAACCAATTATAATTAAGAACTTGGTAAGCTTAGGGGAAATTTTTAAAAAATATTTTCTTAATGAATCAAACATGAGTCGATTTGATGAGATCCAAAGTCCATTTGATGCTGAAGGCGAAAAATTGTTTCATCTCACACTAAAGGCACAGAAGGAATTTGCAGAACTTTCTTGATTCTTCTCTAAAGACTATGTTCGCTAAACCAAGTCTAAATTCGTTTTCGGATAATCATCAAATTTGATTATCTAAGCTTGTCACGACTTGCAATGGATACGCTTCTACCTTTTGCGTTGACATATTTATGTGACAGGGATTTTTCGGCATTAACTAATCTCAAAACAAAACATTGATCTAGTTTAGTAAATATTGAAACTGTATTTGAACAACATTAACAAAAATAGAGCGTAGATTTGACCTGTGTAAGAAAATGCAGGCACATCAATCCCATTAATTAAATACAAGGGACATTATTTAATGTCACTAATAGCATCTATAGACTTCTTGGGTTTACTGTATAAAATACACACAATTTAATTGTTTTTTGGCACAGTATACCCGATTTTTATATAAACATTAAATTTTTCTCTTATATTCATATTTTATTCTTTATTTTCTTCAAATTAAAGGGTCGTACAAAAATAAAATCGTTAAAAGGCGGTCGCTGTGGTTTAAAGTTTCAAGACTACCGGGTTAAATAACGGTCGGACACCAGTTTAAAGCTATTCCCTGATAGGATCTTGGGGCTAGAATGGATTTTTCGACACTAGTAAATGAATTTTCCGACTCTTGTGAATGAGGTCTTACTGACTACTGTGAATGGCTCTTCTCACAATTTTTAAGTATAATAACCTGTGTATTTTAATGCACCATTTTGCCTCCTTACTAAGTCCATAAACCCCTGGCACATAGCTTCACGCACAGACCTGCTAAGTATCAGTTTTGCTCTACGTAGCTAAACATTCAGGTTTCGACTTCTAACGCTGCTAATTAAATTTAGAATCTAAAGAATCAGAGTAGAAGATGACAAGTTCCGCCCACTACGTAGTCTCTTCAATCTTCGCTTGCATGTGCACGGCAGGGTGAAAGATTTCGCATAGGACGACAGATTGATAATAGAACCAATAAAACAATGGAAGACAATTTTAAGACAATATAAGATTGCTATCATGGACGATGGGATACGCATAGGACGACCGATTGATTGCAGAACTTATAAAACAACTGTATTACCGAAGTTAATAATTCATGAATGTTCCATAGAACAAGATTTCGAAACTAACGGTCATTTTATTTATGGTTTCACTTGCCTTATTTTGAAGAAAAATTTTGAACGTGTATTAGGTTTTGTTCCATGCATTTGTTTACTAGTGACAATAAACCGTTTACAGTCTTTGTTTTATTATATGATTCGTGTGAGCAATATAAAATGGGTTAATACGGATAAATCGATGCATATTTCGCGAAAAAGGGAGGTGGTAGAGAAAATGGACGGCATGCCTGAAATTAGCACTCGAAATATACGTTATAACAGCCCAACAACTATCGCCACCGATAAGAGTGTCAGCCTGTGTATTGAGTGGATAATTTAGGCCATACATACAGAATAACCAATCACTTAAAATTTGCTTTCAAATTCTATATATACGATTTAAGCTCAATAGATTGAAAAATGACGTTGGAAATCCATTGTTTCACGGGTGTTATTTTTTTTTGATAAATTTTGTATCTCCTAGAATGACATAGGTACAGCTTGAATGTGAAACATTTTTCCATTTGGTCTAAGATAAAGAAATTATGGACTCTAAAATCATTCGTTTTCATTGTCAGGTAATTTGAAGTAGGCACTTAAAACTAGGCTAAGTTAAAACAAGAGGAGTTATTTGATGCAAATAGCGGCCCTAGTTGAATTTCGTCAACAAAATAACGCACGTGAGTTTCGAATTGGACGTGAACAACTTGATTCGTTTGAATTCCAGTTGATAATACCAGATTCATACACGAAATTTGGCATCAATTGTTAATGGCGTGGAAAATTCAAGTAAATTTTAGATTTCAAAGAAGAAATTAGGCTCCAATATATTTATGATTCGTTCACCAAGAGTGTATACAACTAATTATCTATATCTAGTAGGATCATTTAGTAATAGTAATAGAATCATGCGATAGGAACGAGCCTTTTGGCTCTTTCTTAGGTCGGTACCCAAGTACCTGGCCGTAAAATCATTCTATACGCCAATGGCCATGCACAAACTGACCAGAGAAGTAGAGTCTCGAACTCACTTCTTTCTCTCGGCAAGCGGATTCACTCACCAGTCGAACATGCAGGTTGTTGTTACAGGATGAAATAACACGCATAAAAGTAGTCGATAAAATATCTCAAAAAAGTTATGCCGGAAGTTGAACGCCAAGTTTCAGGTAGCAACGAAAGTTCAGTCAATTTTTGGAACGAATGTTTTGTCCATTTTTTGGTTGGAAGGAAAATTCATCGAAACCACGATTTATTTCATTATTGACATGATCACCATTATCACTAATGACTTTTTTCCACCTTTCTATAAACTTTTTGATGCCTCTGTCATAGAATTCATTTGGTTTTGACACAAAAAATAAACTGGCTTCATATCAACCTCTTCTATTGAAGTAAGCATTTGTCCTGAAGGTTGATTCTGTAGGCCTCTAAATAGATATTAATCTGTTGGAGCAAGATCGAGAGAACATGGTGGGTGAATCAAAACTTCCCAACCAAACTGTTCAGTGAGATTTTTCGTTCCTCTTGAAGTGTTGGGTCTGGCATTGTCATGGTGTAGGATCACTCCTCTTCTGTTTACCGACGAAGGTCGTTTTTCCTTTAGAACAGTCTTCAAACGGCAGAGCTTTTGGCAGTACACTACACAAGTTATGGTTTGATTGCCGCCTAACAGCTTATAATGAACAATTCCCTTGATGTCCTGCCACACGCAGAAAATTTTTTCAGCTTCAGACTATTTCGAGGCTGCGGGATAACATTGAAATTACGGCCGAGCTACAGTCTTTTACGTTTAACATAATAAGTACGGTATCCATTTCTTATCTCCAGCAACGATTCTATCTAAGAATTGAGTTTTAAATTGAACATAAATTAGTAAGACAACAGTTCACACGTTGTTGGTAATTTTTCTCTGAAAGATCGT
>VCRD01002291.1:0-28144 GCA_006783055.1 Trinorchestia longiramus | reverse complement strand
ATTTAGTCCCAAGAGCTTCTAGATCTCTCTGATGTTCTTACCGATCGCAGCAGAGACTCTTCATTCCATCACGGAGATTATTTTTTGTCTTACAAATTTCCAATAAAGTTCAACTTAGAATCGGTACGTAATAGCAGGTGTAATAACAACGAGGACAAGATGTTGTGTTAATTTATATTGAAATTTGCATACACCCTTATCTTTTATTTTGAACACTGTAGTTTTGTATGCATTTAATACCAACGTCTCTTTTGACTTTGTTACGTTGAAATACTGAATGAAATCTCCTGCATTGCTTCTGTCGACCGATTCCTGTGGCGAATGAGACATTCGAGTGACGCAGTCATGCTCCGAGCTTGATCTTGCTTCATATAAGTGTAACAACACAAATAACCTTTGCTTTTGCGCATCATTATTAAGATTTATCAGGGGATTCTTATGTGAGTCCATAATTTTGACCCTAAAAAAGGATATTTAAATACATTTTAACAATTTTGGACATAACTTCATCTCAAAGGCTGTTCCCTGTCTCGTGTTTCCTGCAAAAATCCAAGTCGTCAAGAAAACTGAAACACAATCAGTTGCTTCAACAAACCTATCAGACCGTACGTAAGATGCATTTTATTCATTACAGTATGCAGTTACCAGGACAATTCTTTTCCAGGCACCAAAGCTTGGTTTTATAAGAGTTATTTCCACTGAGTCCAAACTTATGTGATGCTGCCATTCTTCAATGCTAACGCGTACTGAATGACTTGGAGCGTGTACAATGTAGAGGAGAGAAAATTTGTAGACTCTTTCTCGGAGTGATTTTCCTCATAAGCTGTTCCCTAGATCAGGAAATAAGTGAAAATTTCTGTTCCGGTATTAATAATGTATGAAATATTAAGTTTTGTAGTGAAATTGTTGACTTTTCGCTCTTAAACATGAGATATGTATATCAAAGTGATAAAAATTAGCTGTAAGGAGAATCAGCCAGATTTCAGTTTCAACTTCAATTCATTTTACAGCGAGATTTTATCTCATTTTATTAAAACAGGTGCAAATTATTCTAAAATTCGTCGAATTTTATCCAAAATATTTATTTCATGCAAGCACATGAAGGTTTATTTGTTTGCAGTGCTACTGTAGAATTTATTTGTCAAAACGTTACTTGCAAATAGCCATATAATTGAAGGATGGAAAGCATTAGTAGACTACCCGACACATTTGCCAAAAACCAGGTATCGTCGAGCAAGAGTAGACTACTGTCATCTAGTCTAGTCTTCTCGTATGATAATGTCGCATTGGCGTCGAGGTGAGGTAGACTACTTGCAATAGTCCAGTTCACCAGTTTCAAGGCTGCAGCAATGCTGCCCAGGTGAAGTGGACTACTCTCACTTTACCAAGTCCGTATAAGAGAACTAATGTGATTGGTTGGAGTTTTCGTTGGTGTTTTTGTCGAAGAAAATTGTGTACAATTTTTTTTTTCGTAGGTAACAAATGTAAATTTTTGACTATTAATATCGAGCTCAAAACATTTAAATTATTTTTTGTTATTGTTTTTTGTAAAATAAAGTCATTGCACACAATCTCGTAGAACGTACATCTGACTAATCTTTAGGTTTAAAAATTAATTATAAATAAAATATATGATATTAAATCAGATATGAATTTATTTGTTACTGTTGAAATAAGATTTACAGTATATTGACCTGGGGGACGGCAGATAACTGCAAATAATGTATAAAAAAACTTGCTTGACAGTTTGTAATACATCATTTTAGGTTACTATCGGTTATTAACGTAAGTTTTATCTGTTTCTTGATTTATAATTTTGGTGTACGATTATATTAATCATACATATGTGCGGCTATCAAAATCACTAAAATATAATTTAAAATTTACGATTTTGTGATAATTATTATAAAAATATATATTATTGACCCAAATTTACACTCCAAGCAATGAGCACATCAGGCATATTTTGCGACGTGAATTTCAAAAGAGCAGTGCAGCAAGTCCAGCGGCAAGATCGCTCACAAACACATTCTGAAATCATTTGGCAACTGAGAGGAGTTGTAGAAGATGATTTCACGTTTCAAAATGGAAGCCTTTAATCTTAAGGACGAGCTAAGAAAATAATGTTCAAAAAGACTCAGTTTTGAAAAATTTATTGCTGGCTGCCATTGAAGATTCTTTCAAAACAACTAGAACAATGGACAAGAAGTTTAACGTGAGTTGTATGACCATATATCATGAAATGATAAGAATTGCTAAAATCTCCATGGCTGGAAAATGGATTCCACACAACACAGTACAGTAAAGAAAAATAAGAGCACATGGGGGTTTGGCAATGACCACCCCAACGATGGTTTTCAGGCGGTGACGTCATCTATGACGTGAGTTCCGTTAGGCGCTGATTGGTCAACTTTTTGGAGGGGCGGGGCGGCAAATGCCGATAAAACGCAAAATAAAAACCCTGACGACGGGATTCGAACATCCACAGCTAAGAACTCCAAACCATATTCCCAGTACTCTAACCACTCGGCCACGAGATCTGCAAGCTTGTGAGACGTTTAAACCAATTTAACACTAGAACAACGAAGTGGGCCTGGAAGGTTCAATGTCAAAATTAACAAGTCCGTCTAATATTGCATTCATGAACCTCACTTAATAATAACATTTATGGAACAAGTACATATAACTTTTCTGTTACGTAGTTTGAAAGAAAAATAATAGAAAAATGACAGAATTCAACTTGTTGGACTGAAACTCCTTTCTGTGTTACTCGATCTAGAAAATTATACATTTCTCTGTAATATGAAAATTATAATTTTTTGGTTTTAATTTATCGTATTCTCATAGTGAATATCAAGACTGATGAAGTTATTTTTGCACCTTGTATTATGTATGAATTGAGTGCACTCAGAGCATCCCAGAATATCTTTTTCAATAGTATCATTGTGTGTATGAAAATGGAATTTCAAAGGTAGAAGGAGCTACAATCAAATTAAAGAGAAAAATAAGATATTCCTCATAATTTTTTATGCTCATGTGCATTGTTTGTTTAATTCCATCTTTGCACTTTATTACATCTCGTAATTCTTATCTAAATTATATGTATTTATGTTGTAGCGAATGCGACACACCAGCATTAGACCATTGTTTCAAGATGTTTCCTATTTTTTTTTTGCTTTGAAATCAGCATAAATTCGACAAAGCAACCGTTGGCCTGAAACTCACGGCGTGATTTTATTGAAGAAATTCAACTTTGGCCGCTATTTGCATCAAATAACTCTTCTTGTTCTAACTTAGCCTAGTTTTAAGGGCCTACTTCAAATTACTATACAACCAAGGATTTTAAAGCCTATAATTTCTTTATCTTAGGCCAAATGGAAAAATGTTTCACATTCTAGCTCTAACTATGACATTTTAAGAGATACAAAATTTATTCAACAAAAATATCTCCCGTGAAACAATGGATATCCAACGTCATGTGTCAATTTATTCACTTTAAGTCGTAAATATAGAATTTAAAAGCAAATTTTAAGTGAGTGGTTACTTTATATGGCCTAAATTATTCACTAAATACACAGGCTAACAGTTGTTTCGGTGGCGATAGTTTTTTAACTGTTATTACGTACATGTATTTCGAGTGCTAATTTCAGGTATGCCGTCCATATTCTCTAACATCTCCATTTTTCGCGAAATATGCATCGATTTATCCATATTAACCCATTTTATGTTGCTCACACGAATCATATAATAAAACAAAGACTGTAAACAGTTTATTTTCACGAATATACAAATGCATGGAACAAAACCTAATACATGTTCAAAACTTTTTCTTGAAACTAATGCAAGTGAAACCATAAATAAAATGAGCATTAGTTTCGGAATCTTGTTTTATGGAACATTCGTGAATTATTAACTTCGGTAATACAGTTGTTTTATTAGTTCGATTATCAATCTGTCGCCCTATACGTATCCCATCGTCCGTGATAGCGATCTTCCATTGTCTCAAGACTATGGTGAAATCTTTCACCCTGCTGTGTGCCTGCAAGCGAAGACTACTAACCCCCTCCCCCTGCTACGCCTGTCTTTTGCTATCGTGATTCTTTAGATCTTTAGTTAGCTGCGTTTGAAGACGAAACCTGAATGTTTAGCTTTGTAGCAGCAAAATAACAAATATGTTGACGTGAAATGTAAAAGAGTATCCATTGCTGGTCGTGACAAGTTTAAATATGCAAATTTGATGCCAACACAAAACGAATTTAGACTTATTTTAGCGAACATAGTTTCTAGAGAAGAATCAAGAAAGTTCTGCAAATTCTTCTTGTGCCTTGAGTATGAGATGACACTTTTTCGACTTTACCATCAAATGCATTTTAGATCCAATCAAATCGGCTCATGTCTGATTCTTGAAGAAAATATCTTATAAAATTTTCCCCTAAGCTTACCAAGTTCTTAATTATAATTGGTTTGATTATTTCAAAATTTAGTTAGTTTGCTATGATGAACTCTTCCAGACATGGAAACAACTGACATGAGTTGCGTTTTACATTCATCAACCATACATTACCTTTCTTCAGGAAAGCTTGAATTTTTGAAGGTAATGTAAGAACATATGTATTTTCGCCTTGTAATTATATATTGAAGTCACTAAGCTTGTCAAGAATATCTGATAAATAACAGAGTTTGGAAAGCCAATTTTTGTTTATGAAATGTTTCACCAAATCTGAGTCGTTACCAGGTAAAAATAACATGACTTAATTTTTTTAAAGCGATCAGCCTTCTTAAAGCCCGACCTCTTAAAAGCCATCGAATGTCAGTCTCAAGCAGCTGGGATTCAAAATTTGAACCCATTTCTTTGCACAAATTTGTAAAGAGCCGAATATTAAGAGCACGGGTTTTGCTGTAATTAATTATATTAACTGAATCTTGTCACACTATACACAATTCTTAGTTATTGTTTTTCGTTTCTAGTACCTCCCAATGAATCATGCAATGAGTGAAGGTTATACCTTCATTGCATACAGACTTGACTTTATTGTGGAAACCCACATTCTTCCCTGTCATTGTTATCCATACCTTCCCCCTACCCCTCCCCACATGATGAGGGGGGTGACTCAGTCTCTTCCTAGCTTAGCCGCCGAAATGGAAGAAAACATTGAAAGTGAATCGCCTGTGTTCGAAAGCCTGTCCGGCACTTGCACACCACTGCGTATAGAGTGCAGTACAGTAAAGACTTGTAGGAGCACTTACAATTTCAACGTCATAGAATTATGTGACGTCTCAGTGACGTACACGCAAGTCAACCAATCATACCGCACAAGTGGCCCTATTGGCTCACAAGTCAGGCCAACGGTCATTTTGTTAAATTTATGCTGATTTCAATGCAATAAAAAACAATGGGAAACATCTTGAAACAATGGTCTAATGCTGGTGTGTCGCATTCGCTACTACATAAATACATATAATTTAAATAAGAATTACGAGATGTAATAAAGTGCAAAGATAGAATTAAACAAACAATTCACATGAGCATAAAAAATTATAAGTAATATCTTATTTTTCTCTTTAATTTGATTGTAGCTCCGCTTCTACCATTGAAATTCCATTTTCATACTCACAATGATATGTACTATTGAATAAAATACTCTGGGATGCTCTAAGTACACTCAGTTCATACATAATAGAAGGTGCAAAAATAACTTCATCAGTCTTGATATTCGTTATGAGAATACGATAAATTAAAACCAAAAAATTATAATTTTCATATTACAGAGAAGTGTATAATTTTCTAGATCGAGTAACACAGATAGGAGTTTCAGTCCAACAAGTTGAATTCTGTCATTTTTCTATTAGTTTTCTTTCAAACTACGTAACAGAAAAGTCATACGTACTTGTTCCATAAATGCTATTATTAAGTGAGTTTCATGAATACAATATTAGACGGGCTTGTTAATTTTAATATTAAACCTCCCAGGCCCACTCTGTTGTTTTAGTGTTAAATTGGTTTAAACGTCGCAAAACTTTCTACATCTCGTGCCTGAGTGGTAAGAGTGCTGGGTATATCGGTGGAAATTCTCAGCTGCGGAGGTTCGAATACAGTCGTGAAGGTTTTTATTTTGCGTCATATCGGCATTTGCCGCCCCGCCCCTCCAAAAATTGACCAATCAGCGCTTAGGCAATTTCTACGTCATGGATGACGTTACCGCCTGAAAACCGTCGTTTGGGTGGTCATTGCCAACCCCCTCATGTGCTCTTCCTTTTCTTTACTGTACTGTGGTACAGAGCGACAAGTGGTAGAGGTGAGCGGGCGAAACTCGAAACCTAGCCAGTGTCCGAACACTCGAAGCCACCAGTCCGAACACAGTAGTATCTTTGAAAAAATATCGTCCCATCTCGGCAACACCACAGTAAAGTAAAGACTTGTAGGAGCGCTTGCAATTTGAACGTCATGGAATTATGTGACGTCCAGTGACGTACACGCAAGTCAACCAATCATGGCGTACAAGTGGCCCTAATGGCTCACAAGTCAGGCCAACGGTCACTTTATAAAATTTATGCTGATTTCAAAGCAATTAACAACAATGGGAAACATCTTGAAACAATGGTCTAATGCTGGTGTGTCGCATTCGCTACTACATAAATACATATAATTTAGATAAGAATTACGAGATGCAATAAAGTACAGAGAGAGAATTAAACAAACAATGCACATGAGCATAAAAAATTATTAGGAATATCCTTTTTTCTCTTTAATTTGATTGTAGCTCCACTTTTACCATTGAAATTCCATTTTCTTACCCACAATGATATGTACTATTGAATAAGACACTCTGGGATGCCCTGAGGGCACTCAGTTCATACATAATAGATGGTGCAAAAATAACTTCATCAGTCTTGATATTCGCTATGAGAATACGATAAATTAAAACCAAAAAATTATAATTTTCATATTACAGAGAAGTGTATATTTTTCTAGATCGAGTAACACAGAAAGGAGTTTCAGTCCAACAAGTTGAATTCTTCCATTTTTCTATTAGTTTTCTTTCAAACTATGTAACAGAAAAGTCACATGTACTTGTTCCATAAATGTTATTATTAAGTGAGGTACATGAATACAATAGTAGACGGGCTTGTTAATTTTGACATTGAACTTCCCAGGCCCACTTCGTTGTTCTAGTCTTAAATTGGTTTAAACGTCATAGACACGTGTAGATCTCGTGGCCGAGTGATTAGAGTACTGGGAGTGTAGTTGGTGGTTCTAAGCTGCGGACATTTGAACCCAGCAGTGCGGGTTTTTATTAGTGTCATATGGGCATTTGCCACCCCGCTTCTCCTAAAAAATTGACCAACCAGCGCCTAGGCAATTTCTACGTCATGGATGACGTCACCGCCTGAAAACCGGTAATTATCATTGCCAACCCTCCCATGTGCTCCTACTTTTCTTTACTGTACTGTGGCAACACTCGTCACTGAGACTAGCTAGAGTGGTCAGAAGGTCAAAATATATTAGCGCCAATCGATTGAGTACGGTTAGTACTCCTAGGAGTAGGTTAGTGTGAATTTATATTGCCCGTATTTACCGTGTAATTGTAATGTAAACAAGACCTAAATTTTTTCCTAAAACCCCTGGATACAGCGATAGGCGCTGTGGCGGAGTGACCGTAACGGTGAGCCACTTAGGTTAGGTTCCGTAAATTTTATAATGCCTTCTAGTGATAATGACTGTACCAGTTTACAGTGCCCTCTAGTGATAATGACTGTACGAAGTGAAGATTTGCACCGGCTAGGCAATCGCTTTGAACGTGTTGGGGAAAAATTAATAATAATAATAATATGATTCAATATTAATTAGCAATTAACATGACAAAATACTATGCTGAAAGACATCCTAATCAATGAACATGTTAACAGAAGGCTTCCTAGCGCCAGAGAAGTCAGATTCTTATGCAACAGAAACTACGTTCAACCGGGCTAGAGGGTGTGGAACTGAACGTCTGACGTAATGTGACTAGTTTATGTTTCTACGACTAAAGAAATTTATTCACCTCTGCCGTAATTATTGCGGCGTAACTGCCCAAGACATATGTATATTCACCTTCATTGATAGTCAACAGTTTATTATTAGTTAATATTAGTTTCAGTGAAGTTTTCCTCATAGTCCAGCTTAGAGTTGAATCTAGTGTTTTCACATTTTGCAGTTAAGTTGAGACAATGGTTGAATGTGTGTAGCTCCGAAGCAAGGAGTTAACATCTCGGAAGTTCCAACGTTGCCATTGCTGGGTTCTTAAACCCAGTTCTTAGCATAGTTTGCAGTTTATGTATGTAAATTACTATAAATGTATGTAGTATAGTGCATTAATTCACTATATATACCATGTATAGATAACTATGTACGTATTTAAGTCGTTCGTTTGACCTAAATCGGGGCTGAAAAATCCAGCAGTTGCCGGTAACCCTGCAACCGAACTACACGACGCAGCCTGTCCTGTTTGCACCTGTACTTTATGCACACGGCGTGTGAACATCATACGTACATGTATATGAGCTTCCGCACATGTGCATTGAAACACTGACATGAACGTAGCTCTTTTCACGTTTTCATAGCTTCACTTACATCTTAGTGCCGCGCGAAAAGTGAGTTTGAAAGAGCTCCTACAAATCTTTTCGTAGATTTTGTATCTCTATAAAGTTGTTTTGATGCAATTTTTTTGCGGTAGCGGTGAAAAAATTCGGCCATGTGTTTTGAAAGATATTCTAACTCCTATTACAATCTTTCTTTATCGTCTAAACAAGACATAAAATGCTCGTAAAACAATAATTTGTCAAATATTTGCATCGCAATGCTGTTTCATTTCACAAAGGTGAAGTGTCGCATCAAGCCAGAAATACATAGTATTGATACCTAAAAAGGAATATATCCAATACACTTGTTTGCTGTATGATCAAAGTTAAATTATTTCTGCTATCCATAGCTAGAAATATCATATATAGGTCCGTTTTGGTGACTTATTTCTTTTATGATAGAATTTAACAATGTTATTAGTTGGAGATGTGTGTAAATATATGGATGAATATAAAAAAGTTACATAAAAAATAAGAGAAACTGTTTTTTTCTGTTTACATGGTCATCGAAATTAGATATGAAACATAGATTTTAAATATTAAACGTAAGATTTTTAATGAGACTTTTTCGGGGTGGGGGTGGACAGCTTGTACTTAATCACTATTAGGGGTGGACATTAAAAATGGTTAAAGACCACTGAGCTAGAGTTTTAGAGCGAAGGGGTTTAATAAAGAAAGACAAGCAGAACGAAGTATTTTCTTTATTTTTTATCTTGACGACTGAGTGAGCTGCATAAAGATTATAAATGCAACCTTCAGAAAAACTGAGTGAAGCTTCGAATTGTTTTCACTAATGTATACTGGGTTTAACTTGTGAAGATGAACAATTAAAACAAAAATATTGAGGTATATCTTCCTCATTTAAAGTTAAATGAATATATTTCCCGTGTTTGAATCTGTGCGTGTGCCTGTTTGCGATTGTGGTGTGTACCTTGCTAATGCTAGCATAGTGGTGTATGTGTGTGCTTGTTTCCGTCTTGAGGGTATGTTCGCATCAATGGTGATTGCTGCATGTGGTTGGGAGTCGTTTGTGTTGGAATTTATGTTTCTGATGGTTTTATAGAGTTTGCTAAAGTTTGTCTTGTGGTCTAGTGATTTGACGAAATTTTTCCAGTTGTCTGTTTGCTTTTTAGTAATTTTTCCCGTGATTTGTTCGTTCAGATCATAAATGTGTCGGGTGATTTGGTGAGTGTGTGGAGTGGGTGTATTTCTGAGATTGGTACATTCTCTGATTAGTCTATATACTTCATGTGTGAAGTTTGGGTTATGATGCTCACTGGTACCTTAGAGAATGTGGTTTTTGTCAGCTTTTGTGATGATAGCGTTGAATTCTGCTACTGTTTGATTTATGTCATTTATGGGGTTGGTGTTGAGTGCTGCGAAAAGTTGTTCTGTTTGTTCGATGAACCTTTCCCAGTTAGCTTTTTGTAGTTCGTGTGTGTTTGCCTGGGATGGGTGGTGAGGTCCTTGCCAGTGTGTACTGTGACGATAATAGGGACTTGTTTTTTTCTATAATAATATGTACTTTATCAAGATGTAAAATCCACCAATAGTATTCGCACTAAAATGCACAGTAACTTTTATTATCATATTCGTATTCTTCATTTGCTCCGTCTTTTCCTTGTGACATCAGATGGATTGTTTTTTTATAATTTTAAGTTGAACAATAATAAACTATGAATTAACTTGGAACGTAAAACGTGCGTTTCATCATGTACAAATACATGTGTATGAAGGAAGGTTATGACATTTTCTCTGTTCGATGGCCATGTATGTAAATAAACTTATTATTGATGTTAATGTGATATGTAAAATCACATTAACAATCACATCATGTTAAATCACATGTCAAATAAATAAATGCATGCTGCATACTTCGACTATATGGTAAGAACATTATTTTCGCATACGCCAATTATACTTATGTTATAAAGACTTTTCTTTCGAGCAAATTTATTCATTATCTTTTTTCCTCATGCACTGCACTTTCCATGAAAGAAAAATACGAATAACTTACAGAAAGCAAATCTATTCAAAAGTTGTAAATTTCTGCGTGGTGACATAATAGCCCCGACTAGTAAAAATAGCCTTAAAAACAAGCGTCCACATGTAAAATGAGTTAAATGATAAGTTTTGCTGATTATAAATTGAAAATTGTGAATAGAATTCACAGTAGTATATCATTTCGTCAAGTTATTAGTCTGGTCCGATTTCCCATGTCGGCTGAACAGTCAAGCAGAGGAAACAGCTAAAAATTCGAGGAATTTGCTAAATGTTCCTCAAAAATTGCATGACGAAATGCGAGTCCTGCAACGCTGTCACATACGTCAATGAAATACTTCTGAACACATGGATGCGTTTGACCAGGACAAATACGTTCCATAGAGTTAAATTTCCATAAAAAATTATGTCCATATTCCAACATCTGGAGGTGGAAAAGAATATTGAAAGTGAATGTTCAGTTATTAATGGTAACTTCATTTAATAGAAATCCCAAAGTAACAGACCTTAAAATTTGTATTGCAATTCTGCTGCATAAGTTATTAACAAGAATTACAAACCCAAGCTATGTTTCACCCGTGATGAGTCAGAACTGCTTTGGGTGAAATTGCCAGTGCTTTCATATTTTACTGTAAAGGGCTTATTCAGTTTCAAGTTAGTAAGGATACAGTAACCCTGCTTTTGGGCAATAACGTTACTGCACCCAACAAAGTGAAACCTCTGCTCCTACGTATCGCTCAGAAAATCTAACCATTGGTGAATGGTGAGAACGAAGTTTACAAGTAATAAGGTGCATTAATGAAAAAGTTTGGGTCACAAAGAATGAATACATTTCCTAACTAATGTAAATATAGTGTCACTTTGGTCAACTAGTGAACGTATCCGCTTCCGAGCGGAAAGACCCGCGTTTGAAACCCGCTCCCGTTGCCTCATTCTTTTGTTCTTACCCGTCCAGACAATTTTCACAAAGATCTCAACAACAAAGTCATGTTCTAAATTAAGCCCCTGCATTTGATATACGTTTCACTGATCAGTATCCTCACATACAAGTGGCATTTATGGCAAGTATTCCAACGTTCCTCCTACAACGTTCAAGGTAATATCTGTTTGTGGAAGAAATAGTATTAATACTTATTTAGTGTTGAAATTTGTCGTTCAGTCTTGACTTTTAGCACGTAGACAATAACGTAACTTCATGGTTAAGGAACAAACTGAAGGTAACAGTGGTAAATTCTACTAATACCGTCTATATACTTTGTTGAATGTTTAAATGTTCCACCTTGAATGTGTTCGACTTTAGTATGTTTAGGGTTATTGTGTAACGCTGTGAAGAATACTCTAGTAACAGAATGCGTTTAGAGTCGGCTAGTGGTAGAGAACCATTGTCTCAGCGCGTTCCCTGGTTCCGGTCCCATTCTTGTGCCAGCCGTTGCCATGTAGACATTGGTGTCTGTACTATAACCAAACTGTGTTCACTGAAATAAACCTGGTTAGCGTAATCACGCTCCTGTGATTTTTCTAACCATCTAACATACTTTTCATAGATAAATTAGCTAAATAATACGCTTTCAATCATTAACAATAATTTAAATTCGAAGATCTTATACAGGGTGTCTCAAAAAATGTAAATGTAACGCACCCTTGGTGTGCGTTATCAGCGTTGTCTGGACAATAATGGTCATCAATTCGAACATTTGCGAACATGATTCTTTAATCACATTTGTCTTCTGTATTCGAAGCTATTCTATTTCACTGAATGTTCATAATTAAAGGATCTCGTCATTCGAAGTGTGAGTACATTTTTTTGAGACACCCTGTATTTTCGGTTGCAGTATCTAAATTGAAAATTTTGAGAGTGTATAATAATAAGGTACTGAGTAATTCGAATTGTTTTGTTGTACATACCCATTTCATTAGTTTACTAGATGCAATGATAATTTAATTTTGCTCGTACACTTTCAACATTATCAGTTATTGTGTTGTCATTGATTAAATTAGCCGTGTAGTACACAAACACCTTTCGACTCCATGCACACAAAAGGTAGTTCAAATAGCAATTCGACTTTTTTGTCGCACTCACACCTGCACAGTAGAAATTATTTTCCCACATGCAATGATAATCGATTTTCCAATACTTGGCTCAGAATAAAATCGGCTACTGTTTTTTGTCGAACCTCAAATGTGAATAATCATGCAAGATGCAACCTCCAATACCTTTGTTTCTAAAGACTCATTGGTGTTATTTCTGTCACCAGAATTTCTCAGTTGTTTTAAACCCAGAACCTTAAAGTAACTTCCGAGTAAACATTTTAAAGTTTTTCTTGATCATTGTATTACTTATCACAATAGATATAACAAAAATATTTTAATATTCAGGAATTTCAAAATTGAATCGGGTTGTATTACATTCTGTATGTATCAACATTTTTGCAAACGAATGGATTTAGTATTTGTTTTCCTTTAGCTGAGATCCCAGTGTTAACATTCCTATAGTTACTATCTAAGAAGTTTTTCTCGTTTAAAAATACTATCACTGAAATTTACAACGGTAAGACAGTACTTAAAGGTATCAGACAAAATTAAGTAAACGACAGAATTGCCTTGTCTATGAAAATTATTGCTTCATTACACAAAAGAAACAAACCCTATTTAATTGAGTACGACATTGAAACCTTCACATTTTCTGCTGAGAAAATTTTTTCTTGCATATACTTATATGAACGAGCGTATTTTTTAAAACTGCGTTTTAAAATTAAAACAAGTGCTGGCATTCTTATATTTAATATTTAAAGTACACAGAGATATTCAAAGTATACCAAACTATTGATTGAGCTGGAAGATAATTAATATATTTGGACTAAAATAATTACACCAGAAAGAGGAGGGGCGGGACCTAGCCCTCTCGAGCAACCAATCGCAGAGTAGCTTTAAAAAACGCCTAGGTAGAGCTGTGCTCGCAAAGCAGAGCAAAAACACGCGTTCGGCAGAAAATCCAGAGGAAACTACTGTCGAGTAGTCTACTTTACTTGTCCCGTGCTGTCGCTGACACAGCAATGACAGAGGCGACTACGATCCAGTAATCTACTTTATGTTTTCCGCGGGGAAAAATGCAAGTAGTCCACTAATGCTGTCCACCCTTCAATTAATAGTTTGACAACCGTCGACATAGCAGAGTCTGTGAGAGGCAGAAATTAAATCCGCCGCTTAGATTCATAAAGACGCAGGAGGATTCATCGTAGATTATATCATAGATCATAATAAACTTTGAAAAAACAACATAACCTAACAAGTGAGATCTCTAATCAGCAAAATAGCATTTAAGTGCAGATGAACACTCGCGTCTTTGTTTAACGGAAGATTAGATGAAAAGAAAGTCAAAAATGAAGTAGAAGGAATAAACAAATAATTTTCAGCCTTAATTTAAGCAGAATACTACACTGTCTGTTTTGAACCCTGAGGCAAGTTTAGTTTCAGTTTACGTCTGCAACCGAAGTTAAAGAAAAGAAAAACATATTTACAGAAAATTGCTGATCATATATTTTGCTTTCTTTAAAAGCAAGAGCTTGAAAATTCACCGGTTGATTATTGGTGAACACTCACCTGCTGTGAGACAAGGCTTAAGTGAAGTGCAACGACATATTTAATTTGAATTTGAAGATGTTCAATTTGGGTTGTAAGTGATGTACATGCAGGTGAGCTGTATTTTTGTCAGCTTGTTCAGAAACTTAATCGCTTCACAATAAGAAATGATTATTGCTTTTTGTACGGCACAAGGGACATAACCTCTTGTTATAATTAGTTTTCAGGTCTCCTCCGCAACATGCTTTGTGAAGCAATACAACTGAGAACACATGCAAAGTTTTCAAGGGTTGAAGTTAGTCCATCCATTCTGGTATTACCTCAGGAAATAGTTCAATGCCTAAGCACAGATCAGTCCTAGGCTTATTTTGCTGCAGCAATGCGATCAAGACAAGCGCCTCAGCCCTTGAAGATTGGACCTGTCAGTCAACGCGTTTGGTGTTAGGTACAGCTCTGTGATGCCTGCAGGATTTGAATTGTGATAACCCGAATTGAAAAGAAAGAAACTGAAAAATATGAGGGTTGTTAGTGAATTCATATTTAATAAAAATATTTCCAACTGGTTTAAAAAACCCGCATACAATGCATGATATTTGCTAATGTCGTACCAAGGTGCAACGTGGGATACATGAGGGATACGCTAAACCTGTATTTTGCTCCTGAACATGAGCAAACAAACATGTTTTTTTATTTATTTTATACATGTTTTTTTAAACTGATAACTATATATACCAAACAGCTTTAATTGGATGATAGAAAGCATTATCCTAAGCGCGTTGATGGGCCAATTACCTATTGTTTCAAGAGTTTCTTTTCAAAATAAAAACAACGATGGTGAAAAACATCGTGGTATCTGTAGTGAGGTGCATCGTCTCATACGCTCAATCAGAAGCAGTGTTACAAGCATTGTTTCCTAGTTATTGTTTCAACCCCTGTGTAATGGCTGTGAAAATGATATAAAAATAATAAGGATTCAACCTTTTGTAGTATATTTAGCTTATGTTCAGATAGTAGAACTGTTCTTAAATATAACAAAAGAGTAGTTTTATATTCGGCATTACAGTATATTCTATGCTAGTTGTATAGGTGAGGCATAACATGTTTACACAAGTTTAAGTTATAGTGTTTTATCACGGTTGCAGAAAAATACTTCCAACGACAACTGGTTTCCGTTCTCCTTCATCTCAATAACCCACATCACAACTTGCAGTAATAATTAGTTGAGGTTTTCTCCCTAAACAAAGAAGACTGCGAGAGCAACTGATCTAAACCTATAAATATCTCAATAGCTCTAACGATGTTACCATGGAAAGACTTTTTCACAGACGATGACGAGCTAACCAGAAATAGCGGCCACCAATTAATAGTAAGAAACTTTACTGTTTTCCAGGCTTTAAACCTTTTTTCAATTAAAATTACCAGAACCAGGAATCAGATCTTCGAAAATATCGTTTCTGCTGGCTCTGTGAACACATTCAAAAATCGTTTCACCAAAACTGGATAAGGAACCCCCTGTTTTTGAAATACCGATTCCATATCCTTTTTCATATCCTGGGGCCTGTGTATGATTGCGCTGCGTATGGGAGGCTACAATTCTTGTGCGTGATTAAGAGGCGTGCACGTGACTCAAATATCTGTGTATAATTAAGGTGCATGTTCGTGATTGATGCCTTTACGTTAGACGGCATAAGATTTGGATAACAACCCAAAAAAGAGCTAAACGGCTTGTTCCTGGTGTTGTATTCAATTCTTTTATATTATATACTATTATGTCTGGGTGTTAATTTCGCCTGTCTCAGAAAACCAATATTTTTGCAGTTTAAACTTTTCCTGACATCAAATTTCTATTCTCCCCTGAACACATGGCTCGTTAGCATGCTTTCGGGGGTACAAAATCCGATGATTAAAGTTTTTGCAAAATGTTTGTACATAGTTTTTGCTCATGAGAATTGTTTCTTTGTGACGTTTGTGAGAAGAGGTTTTCATGTCTTTGTGATGAATAGTAGACGTTGCTCCGACTGATACAGTTCCCATTTTTCCCTGATTTCTGAAATATATTTTTGGTTATCTTTTTAGCTGTTTTCTGTTAAGTTTTACCAGTTGTGAGGCTTTGGTAGTACGAGGACGGTCTGTCGAAACATATTCTTTCTTTGTCCAGTCTCTTTGAAACGGTTGTTCTTCCAACGAACATTCCGCTAACTTTTGAGGTCTTATTAACTTTTGTTTGAGATTTTTCTGCCGTACACAACTCTAGAACATTTACTCTGTTGTCTAAATCTATAAAGATTAATAAATATTATGCTTGAAAAACATATGATCGCATTAGTATGCAAAAATTGTGAAGAAGATAAAATGTTAACTTAAATTATTGATTTGAATGTAGCAATAATCATTGAGCACCTTACAATAGTCATAGATTTCACTTTTCATTCGTTTTTAAAATGAATTGTGCAATATGGTTTCATAGAGCGTAAAACAACTTAATACAATTCAGAAAAATTCCTATTACTATTATGTACGAAATTTAAATTTTCTAAATAGCTAGGAACTTCTTCAATCTCTCAAGGTTCACAAACAAATTTACTTGGTGCGTTCATACTTTTAAATCATTCTAGGGAATAGGCTAATTTATTCACAAAGCATTTGCCAAACTTCAAATTCCTAGCGAGAATTGGAACAAGTTGCAGGGACACTAGATTACCATGTAAGACCAGTGCTTCCGCCAGACGTCAACTCCACGATAGAGCTTTGTTGGTGAGGGCACTTAAGCTGCGGAAAACGCCTTTCGTAGCTGAGATTGTGGAGTAAAGGTATCATCTTCGTTGCTTTTCGCTGATTTTTTTCCATCTTCTAAATGTCCCTTCGCAGGGTAAAAACCACAGTTTCATTGTACGTTCTATGTGTAGCGATTCATAGGTAATGGTACGACAATTTTCTTTAACTTGTAAATGAAGATTCTCGTATTGAAACTATGGATCTAACTCCGATTTCTCGCTTATTTTTCCAATTGTTTGTCATGCTTCAGATATGCAATGATAATGATAAGAATATCTCTTTGTTGCCGTAGTGGTTCAATGGGTGTGTTATTTATCATGTGTTGGAAATGCCGATTATTTGCACCCACGTGCATGGCTGAATATTTATTAAAGTTGAAGCTCAACTATCAGGTTTGAGTTCTTTGTATTGAATACTTCGTCTCTCTTTTTCGATGAACGTTCTGCGACAAAGTTTCGTGTCGTCCGCTAACTTGTTGATTTTACTGATGATTCCGACGTACGTCAAAAACGTTGATGTATATGACGAAGAGGAGCAGACCTGAAACGCTCCCTTTGCGAACTGATAATGTTACATACATCAAATCACTGGTTTGATCATGAATTATCACTCGTTGAGTGCGACCATTGAACCTCTTTCGCATCCATCACGAGTAATTGCCTTGTATTTCACGCGTTTTCACTTTGGCTATTAGATTTCACGGGAAACTTGTCCAAGGCTTATTGAAAGTCAAGGTATACAAAGTCTACGGCTTTTGCGCAGTTATATATGCTGTTCACTTCCCTAAAAAAGTCAAAGAGGATTGTGAGACCGATAATTCATTCCCTGAATTCCTGCAGGGCGTCAGTAATCGGGTTTCAGTCATGGAGATATTTTGTTATACAGAATTTGCGTAATCTTTTCATTGTTGTACTGATAGCATGTACAACTAATTCAATGATGGTTATTGTGTGCTGGTTTGTTTCCCCTTTTTGAATATATGTAGGTTCGACAATTTCTTGCTTCCAATCCTCTGAAACAATCCCCGTTTCGTAAGATTGACTGAAGATGTTTGCTCAGGGTTTACTAATTATTTCAGCTGTTTCTTTGAGTATCCGTCGACATTCAGAGAAAAGGTCACAGATGGTTTGAACGACAATTACTGAAACCGCAACTAGTCCATTTGCTTTTGGTGAAATAATAATGAAAATTAACCATGAGAATCACAGCAATTTAATGCATCTAGGGTTCATTGTTGCTTTGGGATAAAAATTATTGCAGAAAATACTATAGGTTGTTTCAACCAAATTTGGTACTCTAACATGGACATAAGGAAACATGAATTGTCGGCATCCAATGTTTCCCACTTCATTTCGAAGAAGGCCCGCTCATCACCAGACCTGTATCCTCTCGATTGCAAAATTTGGTCCTTACTGCAGAATGTTTCAGCAACGCATCAAAAAAATTTGAAGGCACCGAAGTCAAAACTCGAAACAGAAAAGGCCAACATCCCTCAAAAAGTTTTTCGTGGCTGATGCAGGTCATTCTCTAAATTTTTTCAGCTTATTATCGGCGCAGAGAGTAAGCATATTGAGCAAAATGTGTTGATTTCTTACCATTACATGTTTAGTTACTATTTTTTTGAGGCATTTCTATACAGATGTTTGATTAATAAACATGGGTTTTTAAAGTAGTAACATCAATTATTGAACATCCTGTGGTAATGAATGAGGAGTACATAACGTTTTTTACTTTATATTATATGAGGTAAAGACGCCATTCATTTTGGTGTGCTTCGTTCTGCTTATGATGCCTGTATTGAAGTATATTAAATACTTCAATACAGGCATCATTGGCAGAACGAAGAACATCAAAATAGTACTCGAATCCTTCCCTGCTAGCTACAGTATAGCCACATCAATGTTGGCAATGTCATCAGCTATCTTTCCTGCATCATATTTTCTACCAAGCACATGAAGACAGACATGACTGCACATGTCATCAAAACTCGATTCTGAAGTTTCTATGTGTTTGCCTGTTCAATTTTGTTTCTGTAAACTCCGTACGGGTTCTAGCTCTCCTTGCGTAGAAATCATTTTTCAGATTTTTTACAACAAAACCTTTTGCATGAAAAATCTACCTGGCATTACCAAAAGCAGTATGATTAAACAATTTGATATTAATGAGAGTACAAAACAAGCCTTATTTATACAGGGTGTCTCAAAAAATGTACTCACCCTTTAACCGTTGCTGACATGCTGTCTTCTTTGAGTTGCAGGTGTGAGGTTCGAACCTTTGCGAACATGATTTCTTAATCACATTTAATCATGTTCGCAAAGGTTCGAACCTCACGCCTGCAACACAAAGAAGACAGCATGTTAGCAACGGTTAGAGGGTGAGTACATTTTTTTGAGACACCCTGTATATTCTCTCTAGTACATTTATACGAATAACTTCAAATTATGAAGAGTATTTGATACGATGCTGGTGTATCTAAAAGCTTTTTGAATATTCTTAATGTAAAAGTCCCAAGAAACTGTTTTAAAGCAAAACTGCATACGCTTAATTTGCGTATTGCACGCCACCTGATTTTTTTTTCTTTTTCATTGTCACCATGTATTTTTTATACAGAATCAGATGAACGTCTCCTAATGTCGGTACGTGCTGGTATTGTTGATCCTGCGTGTTTAGACGGTTTCGAAATTTCATTTAAATGCAAATGCATTTCCAGACATAATGCAACTGTAAGACTGGGAAAAAACACAATTCAAGGTAACCTGCACAACTAAACAACACAATTAGAAATTTTCTCAAACAGGATAAATATATTAACAAATAATAAAAATGAGGGGAAAAGTATTTGGAAGCTTGAAAAAAATGTATTTACTCATTGGTCGGACCTCTTCCATTTGTCATTACTATTCTTAATCCTGGAACGGTCCTGGATAATTTTCTCCCTAGTCACCACGCTTTTCATGCTTCTGAACTAAAGGGTCACCATTCTAGGGTTAAGCGCCCTCTGTGTGCTTTAATTAAATCCTGTCAAACTTTCTTCGAAATCTGGGCCCATTCCTCTTAGGTGACAGTTTTCGATTTATACAGGCTTGCCACTCGCAGCTTGTGGGCCTGCTTCTTCAGTATTCTCATGTATTTTCAATTGAATTCAAATCCATCCACTGATCGCCGTATTATGGCAGTACAATAATATTCTTATTTTTTAAACCAATTACGAAGGTTTTTGGCCGTTTGTCCGGAACAGTTTTTTTAATCATGATTCATTTCTAAGCTTAAGTTTTTTCACTGATCTGGGCAAATGATTTCCTAGTATCCTGCTATACATGGTGCTATTAATTGTTTCTTCAATTATTACTACTAATCCGGTGCCATTGAAGGTAGAACAGCATCAAACCATTATGCTTCTACCACCGTTTATTGTTGGAGGTATGGTATTCTTTTAGTCCTAAGCAGTTCAGTCCCATCTTCAAACATTTGTCATACCATTATTATGACAAAAAAATCCATCTTTGATTCATCTGATCATGAAATTTGACTATAAAAATCACCATCATTATTTAAGTAGTTTCTGGCAAACTGTAATATTGATTTCAAATTAATTTTCTTCAACAACAGTATCTTAGTGAAGGTCATGAATTCAAAATGTTCGATAAAGTTAATTACTGTTACTTCTTTTACAAACCTATGTGCCACTAGCACGAAGATTGTTTTGAAGGTGTTCTCTAGTGATGAAAGGACCATTTGAGCAGTTCGAAGCATATGAGGACCATTTCTGACCGATATTTTACAAGGTTTCCTTGCTCATGATTTTACTTCTATTAGCTTTCCAACTATTTCCATTGCTTTATAATGTAACTTACTGTGCTGAGAGAAACAAGCAGACTTAGAATTACTTCTAAAACTCTTAATTTCGAGATTCATGAAAATAATATTATTCTAACAGTCATTTAATCCTTCAAATTGAGTATGATTTTCTAACGTAAATAGAGTTCATAGTTCAAATGATAACTGATTCATAACACAACAGTTTGCCAACTAAAGGTACTCCTCAGAGCTTGTAGCTAATTATGTAATAATTCTGGGTCGTATGTGGGAGAAATTTAGGAATGAACGTTAGTAAAAGATTCCAAAGCGAGTGTCCAATTAGTTTTTTCAATCCCTATTTTTCTTAAGTAAACACAAATTTTATATACTTGGGTAATTTCAAAGTTCTGATGCTTAGCAATGATTGTTTTAAATTGTTTTTTTACACGAATGTTGCAATGGTATTATCTGAAAATGTATTTGCACCAAATTTTTAAAGTGTTCAAGTATAACCATGTTTAAAATATTCTTCCGTTGAATGTACATGTCTCCCACTTTTAATTTTCCTATTTTGTTTAATTTCGTTTTGTTTGTGACTAGATAAAACTGTTCTATTTTCTCATTTCTTCAGTATAGCAAATAAAAATCAGGATGTGAGCGTAAGCAATTTTTACGTCCCCGTTTTTCTCTTGAGTACGTTTTGCGTGACCACGAGTTTCCCAAGCGGTAAACATCTTTCACCCATGTACTCATTACCCCATGCAAAGGCTCAAGTCTCCGGTAGAACTGGATGAACACAGCTCCCTCTTCTGGGCTGAGGTAGCCTGAGATCAGCAGGCAGTAATTAAAACAAAATTACTTAGGACCTTGCTCAATCAACCGGATATTCGAGAGGCCTGCGTGTAGACACCTATACATCGATGAAATAAGAGGGTTCTTCTTCTATTAAAAATTAACCATTTAACCTTAATTTTTTTCACTAAATCGGATAAACGATTCTTTTGCTGAGATGTGATTTTCGATGAATTTATTTCACGAAAAATAGAATAGTGGCGCTAGTTTTTTAAACTTAGAAAATTTTGGAAGTATTTTAATACACAATTGAAGGGTGGACAGCACTAGTGGACTACTTGCATTTTTTTTCAACGGAAAAAAATGCAAGTAGTCCACTAGTGCTGTCCACACTTCATATAGTAAACTACTGGGTCGTAATCGCCTCTGTCAGCGCTGTGTTAGCGACAGCACGGGAGTGGACTACTTGCATTTTTTCCCGTGGAAAATATATTATATTTACCACGGGAAAAAAAGCAAGTAGTCCACTAGTGCTGTCCACCCTTCAATTCTGACATTTTGAGTAGACAGACATTTTTGATCCATTTTGGTGATGTCAATAGTTTTTCCAAACCTACAGTTTTCAGCTGGGTGTCTCTCATGTTTCCCATAAGAACTTCTGAAACCGATTGTGGAGTTTCTTTTTTTATGTGAACACTATATCATGAGCTGTCCAGATCCTTTAGGTGACGACAATTAAAGAAGATAAGATATCATAGAAAACCACATCTTAGATTTCTTACACTGGATCGTAGATATGTTTGTACGGGCTGTCTTTCTACGCTTACGTGGGAAAGATTCAATGCTAACACATTACTAGTCAATCAAATCGGAGGCCAGAGAATTCAAACCCCATTCATTTTGTAGAAACATCCCTTACCATTAAAATGGCTGCCACCTGACTGATGGAATATGCTCACCTGCATCTTGATTGCGATTGGAAGAATATTGTTGATAAAGAACATTACATTTATGGAGAAAAGAATGTTCTCTATCAACAATATTCTACCAATTCCAATCAAATGTGGGCGAGCATTTTCATTAGTTAGGTGGCAGTCATTTTAATAGTAGGGGATGTTCCCAAAAAATGAATGGGCTTTTAAATTCTCTGGCATTCGATCTGATTGGCTAGTAATGTATCAGCTTTGAATCTTTCCCACACAAGTGTGGAAAGACAGCCCAAGTAAACGTATCTACGATCCATTGAAAGAAATCTAAGATATTATGGTTACATTAATGGAAACAATAACCAGAGTGGCTATAGAAAAACATTATTCCTCTCTATATCACAGAATACGCCTAGCACGAAATACCTCTCAGAAATTTTAATTTTACATTGATTCCTTTTTTGAAACCCAAACAAACGAAAAATAATGGCAAAGAGAAGTATGTATGTAGAAGAAAGTACGTTTGGAATACGTATGGAGTAAAATAAGTATTGAAGTACATAGAAGTGAATTTTTAAATTTAATTGCGTAGAAATATTTGTGTTAACATAACTTTGGTTAACAAACTTTTATAAAGTCACCAAAATTATAAGTGTTTTTTGCACGTCTCTCAAGGTAATTGACCTGAAAACATCTTTAGCGACCTGAACGCCTTACTGAGGCAAATCACATCTTGAAGCCTGGAGTAAAAACAGGGGGATATAAACTTTTCAGAAAACACAACTTGGGAACTTGGATGCATGTCAAAATGCATTTGACTTCTAAAATAAACCGTGTACAGAAACATTAGGCAACTTTTTCCTCGTTCCTTCTTTTATTCTTTTTCTTCACTCAGTGTGCCGTAAGTTTATCGCACGCTTGTATCTTCTCAAGCTCAAACATAACTGGTCAGTCATTAATACTCTGCTGATGAATATCCAATGCACGTATTCATTTATAGATGTTTTTCACCAGGCACTACCGTATACGCGTAAGTATGTAACTGAATAGCAAAGGAATGTAACTCCTCTCACTAGACGCCCGCATTCACAAGAAGGTCTCGTTTGATCTTGGAGTAGTGTAAATTTTATCAAAACAGTAGCAAAATAACACTTCAGTTTCAGAAAATATTTTATACGTTAAAAGTATAATACAGAAATTATCTTTCGGAAAACAATGAAATTGAGGAAGCATTCACTAATACGTAAATAGACAGAAAGTATTTTTAAGCTTGATTAAGCCTACTGGTTACTCAGAATATAACGTGAAAACGCCCCTAATTAAATTGATTTGAACATTTCAAGGATATTTCATTTCCCATTTCATTGATTTGGTCGTAACGTAATTTTCAAAGACACGCCATCAGGATATCTGAATTATTCTTATCAAATAGAGCTAGGGCCCTGGTTCTCACTCAACTTCTCAATTAAAGTTGCGATAAATTGAGCACTTTCACTGGTCGGAACATGTGTGTGTGTGTACATCAAAAGGTGGAAATTGATTCAAGCTTCAAAGTGATGATATACAGTATTTTAATATTCTCCTTTAGATTGAATTACCAGTGATAGTAAGCTAATTTATAATTTCATATGATCTCAGATACGCGAGTTGTACGTTTAAGTATAATACATGCTTTCAACACAAACCTTTGAAAGTGGTCCATAGTGTGTGATGTTGTATGACAATCAGAAAGAAAAGAACATGAGGTACGCCTTCGCATACTGCTACGTTACCAGCAAAACTCATTTTACGACATGGTCATTGCCCCTAAAAACTCCCTATACTTGTTTTGTGGGACTTGCCTAAACTTTTTTGCCAAGCGTTTACTTGATGTTCAATCTATTTCTTCAATTTAATAGGTTGTGATGTCCTCAAGAATAACTTTTTGAGTATATAATGCACAAAATACACTATGTCATAGGTGAAATAAAACCGGAAAATCATATTCCCCCGAAAAACAGTCTGAGGAAACTGAGTTTTGCTAATGATTATCATCTAAGAGTCGTCTAATTAGCCACCGAAGGAAAAATCAATATAACTAAAGAAAATCAAAGTTACTTCTTATAGGAAAATATTTCATCCATCATAAAAATGAGGACTATGTAAATTTGATACTGAGAATCGATAATTTATGAATTCTTTTTACCGGTAGAGCACTAAAATAATTTGTTAATGAACTAGGAACAAAGTACGCAAAGATAAATTAGTTTAGTAGTTGATCCCACATAACAAATCATTGTTCAATGATTCAACAGCTTACACATCTTGACAATATTCCTTGTAGCATTTTGATTTTTTCATATTAGGGTTGTGCACACGCACTACTCGGGCTTGCATTGCCTGACAATGATGTACAATAAAAGAACTCAGAATACATCAAACTCATCAAACACAGAATTTTTAATAACCCTAACCAGCATTTACTGAGCAAATTCTCACAAATATAATTGTCATTGTTACTTAGCAATTAAATTCAGAGTATTTGCAAAGGATTGACAACAAGAGTGAGAGCTGAACTATGATAGCCCTCTTGATAACTACTTAGTGACTCAACAACAATGCTTCTGAGGTAAAGCAAAACATTTAAGTGCACATGAAAAATTCTAGAGTGCAATATACTTCTGGTGCAAGTAATTAAAACTGAGATAAGTTATTGTTATTTTTATCAATAAGGGCAACTGAGCGATGAAAGCCATTGGGAAGGAAGAAATAAATTTTATTTCATTCAGTTATATACGTGAAATATACAGAGCGGACAACATAACTTTCTATTTTGCCTCTCAAAAAGTTATGAAAAAAGGAAGTTATGTTGTCGCACCCTGTACAATGGTATCTAAATTTGTAATGCAAACATTTTAAGACTAGTGATCATACTTCCAGCACTATTCCGGTCTATCTTGTGACTTGAGGTTCGTTGTGATGATCGAAAAGTTTGAAGATATAGTCAGTTTAATCCAAGTCAGTCTGTCAGTCTACCTGGTCCCTGCATCTCATGCACAGAAATGTTGAGGGCTACGTTGGGAATCGAACCCTTGAAACCAGGGACCTGACAGGATAAACACAGATCAGTAATCACTCAGCTACAGTGAAAGTTGCTGTTATATTTTTCGTATTCGTGAATTGTTTAAAAAAAATTGAAGCTCATTTGAAAAAAAATTGATGTTAAATTCTTATACATATCAAATTTAACGTATCGTTTCACAATGAATTTTCAGCTTTCCGTGACATTTATCTTAGCATATTAGTTTAACGTGTGTCTGAGTGGAGCAGACGAGAAGTTAACGCCCTGGCTACAGGTCCATATTAACTTCAACTATAGCAGAACGCTTGATTTCTAGCTGAATGTAGTTCGACATTTCAGTAAGTTTTCAATACTATTTGGTTTCAAACATTGAATGGTACAATTTAACGTAGGACAAAATGTACAAGCTTTTGTGTAGTACAGATAATTTAAAAATTGAATGTTTCATTTTTTACAATTTTTCTAGAAAAAATATGAATGTATTTACAGATCGTTGCTAAAATTCTATTAGTAATTTTTTAAGTTTTTCCAATATTTTGCTGCATTTCCCAGTAGATAAAATTTGTCAATTTGAAAATGACGTGTCTTTACGAAGTTCAAATTAATTTCATTAGGAACATTCTCTCCCTCAATTCCATCCAACCGTTATGTGTTTATCAAGCTTAAAATGATATCTAATCTCTTAGTGGATGCTCGTTCAATTCCATGCCTCTAAAGTTAATTTTTTCAACATAGACCCTAAACGAATAATATTTTCTAGAACAGAAATGAGATTTTGACTGCGTTTACAGAAATATTCGTGCAACTTGATCAAACGCGAGCTGTCGGTTGATGTCGGAGTAGGATATACAAAAGGATATCTTCTTGTGCTACTCAGTTACTTACGTTTCTTAGGCAGTGACCTGTCAAAAAACATGTAGAAATGAATACGTACATGCATCGAACATTTATCCACATGATTGACTATCTATTTGCATGAAGGGGTATGAACGAATAAGATTGACAAATTAACTTTGATTCAGCACGAAAGAATGAATAATGAAATAGGTAGCCTTAGTTTTTAGTTACAGATCATTCTAAAAGGCAAAGTATCGGTGGTGTCTATCTAATTTTGACATGCATGAGAACGAACAAACCTACCTAACAAGTTTGATTTCCTCGTTTTTCCCCATGACCTCAATTCGTGATTAGCATCTCTAGGGCGAGGAGCCGGTCGCTTGAGTTGTTTTTCGGTCGCTTAAGAGACGTGCAAACTACCAGTGAATAAAAATGCAAATAACTTCCGTGACTTTGTTTGGATTTGTTGGCCAATGTCATTTGAGTCTGAATTTTCTTACGCAATCAAGTTATGGAACATACTTTAATGCATTTGTGTGTAAGGACAATGTTTTGTCATTACTATTCTAATTAAAAGTTCTATTAATACTTGTTGCCTCATAACCTCACATGGTTATGAAAACTGCTTTCAGAAATGTTTTTAAGATGTATAAATATTTCTTTTCGAAAGAAAATTTTAAAATGTTGTAGGTGATTTGTAAGTACAATTAAATTGAACTAATTAATTGTCAGTTATTGACGGAAATACATTCGTATCAAAATGACATTGATTATAGGAGCAAAATAAAGTTACAGAATCTGAGCAAGTTTTCATACCCCACTACCTACTCTATAGTTTTAAAGATACTGTCGTATAACCTAAAAATATTTAGTCATAATATAATTTTAGGCTCATATCAAGGACTACTATAAACAGGACGTGCACGGCCATATAGCTGACTACGCTAGCGGAGGCCATTGAATCCTTAGTGACATAACATTTTCTATCGGACAAATTGATCAAAAATTACTTCTTTCAATCAATAGAAGGGATAAGAAGGTTTTACAGTGCATTTTAAAAGGTTTAAAGTACTGTAATGCTTTCAAATACCAATTTTAGCCGGACTTAACATGTATTATTGTATGAGCTTATTGGCCACTTTATAGAAAGCCGAGTTGCTGCAGTTTTAGACTTTACAAATTGATTATAGTTAAACCTTTTCCAATCCAAACAACCAAACATACAAACATTCACGCATATAAACAAACATATATAGAAGCAAAAACCTACCAAACTGCAGCGATTAGTCAGCCAACTGGGCCCTCTTTATAGAGGTCTGAAGAAGGACTGCATTCTTCTGCTGGTCTTTCTCTAGGTTGTGGATTCCACTCAATAGAACATTTGCCAGACGACGGAACATCTTGGGACAGCCAATGTCAATTCCACTGAAATCATCAGACTAGGTCCTTTGTGCACCGACTTCATCATGACACACAGCATAGGAGTGGCCTTGCAGTCTCGGTTGTTCTCGACCATGCCACTCAGCACCCCACCAGAAAATGAAACAGATGGGTGAATCTGTACTTCATCTACCAAGAGAAACATTCTTCTGCTGCAGTGTCTGGACTTAGTCAAATGTTTCTTTCAGCACCTTGTCCTTGTCAATAGATGAAGTGATGTACTGCAGCTTGTGTTTGCATGGCAGCACCAAAAAGTCTCTGAGCTGTTCATAATTACACTTTGGGTATGATTGAAGAGCAAAACAATAATCATTCA
>VCRD01002290.1:66739-85523 GCA_006783055.1 Trinorchestia longiramus | reverse complement strand
GAAACATATGACTAATGATGAGCAATAGAAAATCTCACATAACAGATGAATTTTTAAACAGAAAGTGAGGTAGATTTGAAGATTAAATAAGAAATACTCAGTACTAGTTAAGACCACAGTTGTTCTATTAAATCTCAAAATACAAGTCCTAAAACTTGGTTATTTCAGAGATGTGCCACAGGTCGTCTCCACAACGCACATTATACAAAAATTAACACAAATGATATGAAAAATCCTGCACCTAATATTTCTAGAAAAATATAATGAGGTTAAGAAATATCTAAATCCTAAACACAATTAATTCTAGACTTACTGTAAAAAAGAACACACTATTCACATTAGGCACTGTCACTTACGGTGTTATCTCTTAAGAGCTACGTTCAAGTTCACGTCGGTTTGGGCTCTGGGAGTGCTCCTCAGGGGTGAACTTTTTTAAGAAAGAACCATAGCGACAGTTCTTTCGTACTAAGAATGGTTTTACAAATTACAGCGAATTTTTAATATTTACAAATTTACAAGAATCTCACTTAAAGTTACAAAAATCTAATCACGAAAATACAGGAAATTTAATGTAAAAAGTACGATTTAATTTGTACGCGATTAATTAATACGCATAACTTGAAAATGGAGCATGAACAGCGATGTGATGCTACATATCCCTAATTTCTTTACCTTAAGAATTATTATTTGTTTCGTTATATGTGGTAAAAGTCTGTATTATTACAGACCTAAAAGCTACTTCTTTGAAGACCTTAAACTAAATTATTTTGTGGTTATTATTGAATTCAGATTTATGAATGTTAAAAGGGTAAGAATGAACCCTGTTTTATTTTATGTCAATTTCATTACTTTTATTTTATGTCAAATTTCCTGATGTTGCTGAAATTGTTTTCTAAAAAAACCACATGCAAATCCTAAAGACTTCTGCCATGGATACAATTTAATTATTTCTTTATCTATCAATAACTTTAAAATAAATTTAATTAAACCCCTACTTCATTGTAAGAATGTGAAACAAAGAACTTGATTAAATGGTGAGTTGCTTGATAATAACCCTTACCAAATGCTGCCTTCTGCACTTTATCTTGGCATATTAAGAATTGCCAATGGGACTTGTGATGTGGTATGATCCGTGTGTATGTGCTCATCACTTCACCATTACGTGCAGAATTTTGGGGACCGTCTGCCACCCACTCACTGTGTTCTCACTGTGCACCGACTGTGCACTCACTGTACACCGACTGTGCACTCACTGCCACTCACTTGCACTCATTGTGCACTGACTGTGCACTCGCTGTGAAGCCCACTTACTTACCTACCGTGCTGGTGCAACATTTCAAGCCACAGTCGCTATAGCTCCGGACTGACCACTCTTACCTGAAGCTGGACTGGCCTAACCATCACCTGGACGCTCTGGACCGGCTCAAGCATCCCAAGAATTTCCAAGCTATTTCTCGTGTCAATTTCCTGGAATACAAGCTGAGTTCCTGTGGATGAGTTCCTTTATTTTCCTTGAGTAAGGTCACACGGGCAGTTAGATTAGGTTTTGTTAAAGTTGGTTGCTTAAAAATCCCCAAGCACAACCAAACTTAACAACTTTTATGCAGAAATAAAGCTGAGTACTGAGCTCAATTGGTCTTTCAGTTCTCCTCGAGTGGGTGCTATAACGCAGGCAATTTCAACTCATATTAAATTGAAGTTCACCGACTGGTTGGCAAAAAAATTCCCGCCTTAACCCAGAAGGTAACAGGCGTGCCCCATGCTAAGAAGGTTGATTGTATGAGGTTTTAATTTATACACTGCACATGTTCGAATTATTAGCTTTAATTTGATATGTAAATGAAGTTTGTGGGATGAATAGATGAAAAATAATTCTTGGGACGGGAAGGTAAAAATATCATTATTGGACTCAAAAACGGGTGTCAAGAATTGGCGTGTTCCATGCTAGCAAGGTTGATTGTATGAGGTTTTAATTTATACACTGTACATGTCCAGATTATTAGCTTTAGTTTGATTTGGGACCGGAAGGTATAAATATCGTTAGTGGACTCGAAAACGAGTGTCAAGGAACGGCATCCCCCCAAGTGCGGGTGGTTAATCAAGGGGGGGGTTAATTTATAACCATGCAGTGAGAGTAGATTATTAGCTTTAATTTGAAACCAAAATGAAGGTTCTACGATGTATAGGACGAAAATAATTAACGAAACTGTTCGTTTCAAGATTTTTTCTGGAGATCTCAAGATTTTTAAGTTCAGGTCAAGTTCGATGTTGAGATCGGTGTCGAGATTTTCCCGCCGGTACTTTGGTATGGGATATCTTGTGGGGCTGGATGAAGAATGTAATATGACTGTTGTGAATAAGATGAAGTATTTATTCGTACGTGCATGGGGTCAGCGAGATTGATGTTGATTGGTCAGTTTCTTTATATGTGATTACCTGCAGAGCATTGCGTGTGTGTGTTGAAAGGAATTGGAGGCCGTTAGAAAGGCCCCAGCTAAACGCTGGCCCTAATCTAAATCTAAGTCTATGACAGATTTCATATGTTTTGTATTTAAAAGTCAGTTTTTTATTCTAACCCCTGAATCGTTCATTTTGTTTAATGAGAGAGAAAGAAATCTTGTTTTCTTTCGATACCATGACACGAAAGAATTAGCACTTGTTAAATTTTGCGGACAGTTGTTCCTCGGATGGGCCTTAAGTAAAATCCTTCCCATGCAGCTTTCTTACTTCAAGTGTGATGAGTTGACTTCGTGGCGCGGTGGTGGAAACACGTGGTGTATTTGTAGTAAAACGTTTTGAGTTTGAAGGTGTATTTATCGAACTGAAAAAATACTAGTGGTTTGGTCTTTTGCACTAATTGATAGTTATTGATCGACACTTTGGCTTAATTGATTGTTTTGGAAGTTTGGTTTCATTGGCTGTTTAGCTGGATTGGTTTGGCTTGACTGTTTTGGCTAGATTGAATGTTTTTGACTTGAGTGACTGTTTTAATTGATATAAGAAGAATGCAGGCAGTTTGCTTTGTTGTAGTTATTTCTAGGTGAAAGCAAATTAGTTCCACTAAATTCGGACACAATGGCTGGAGGTAAGTCTAAGAAGGCAGAATCTCGTAGCATGATTGAGTGTAGGACGTGTAAGATGTGGGTGGATTTGGAGTCTTAAAAGGGCTTAACTGAGATGAGTCAGAGTGAGAGGAATAAATTAGTATTTGATTGCTGGAAGAATGAACATCTCTGATGTAAACATGAAGAAGGAGGAGATTAAAAGGCTGAAGGCAGAGGTTGTGTCTCTCAGGAGAGAGTTAGAGGATGAAAGGAAGTTGAAAAGAGATGTAAGGAGTAAAAGGAAAGTGGATGGTGATGTAAATGATGGTGTCAGGCATGTAAGTGAAAGAGTTGAATGGAGTAGAGTAAATGAGAAGATGAATGGTCCCTGGGCAAAAGTGAATGGAAGGAGGATGATTGAGAAGAATGGAATAAATGACAATGAATGGCATAGAATAAATGAAAAGATGAATGGTCCTTAGATAAAAGTGGGTGGAAGGAGGATAAATGAGATGGATGCAATGAAAGGTGAGCATGAGAGAGAGAGAGAGAAGAATGCAAGGTAGAGTAAGGCCAATGATAGGAATATGTGGAGATAGCATGGTTAAGAATGTTGATAGGTATGTAAGGATGAGTGGAAGTAGTGGATGTACAAGTTTGAGAGGAAAAAGTGTAAAAGAAATTTGTGAGTATACTGAAAAGGTGATTGATGACATGAATGAAGGCATGGTGATAGTACAAGGAAGTGAAAATTGTTTACTTGAGAATGGAAGTGAATGCAATAATGAAAGTGGTTGAAAGAGCACAAAAGAAGAATGTGAGAGTGGCTGTCAAAAGTTTGTTAAGAAGACCTGCTTGTAATGAGGAGTATGAACGGTTGTACAAAGAGGGGAATAGAGATTTGCATTAGAAGAGACTTGTTATGAGAGCAGAGAGTATACGGAAGCGTGAAGTCGGTTCTAGCTTCCTGGATATGGATGATCTGATCTAGGCTGGGTGTTTCTTGAGAGATGGAGTCCACCTTTTGCAAGAAGGGGAGACAAAGCTCTCCTAGAGATTCATTTGCTGGATTAGGGCCACCCATCTCCTCATGAAAGGTAGAATGGACTGAAAGAAAGTTGATGAAAAAAGTAGATAAATGTACTGGAAATGTTGCAAAGTTTGGATGCATAACTGTGCATGGATGGAAGGTAGGAAAGTTTGATGACCTGGCAGAAGAATTTGAGAAGGGAAGACTAGACTGTGTAGGTGTTGTAGAGACTCAGATGTGAGATAGGGTGAGGTTGGTGTGTAAGGAAAATAAATATCAAATGATTGGTAAAGGTTGTGTTAAGTGACAGAAGAAAGGTGGAGGAGTAGGACTGATTGTGAAGAATGCTTTAAATTGGAAGAAATTTGTGTTGGAAATGAATTTTAGCGTGAAGATATTTTGGTAATGAGATGTGAAAAAGTGCAAGCAAATAAGTGCATCATTCTAGTTGTGTGTTATATGACAACCATTGGACCACTAGCACAGGAAGAGAATGTGAAGAAGTATACCACACTGGAAAGAGTAGTGCAAGAATTTAGCAGGTTCCCAGTGATTGTAATGGGAGACATGAATAGCCATGTTGATATACTTGAAGAGAAAGTAAATGAAAATGGTCATAAATTGATCGATTTCTGTGAAGGAAATGCATTTGAAAATTTGAATGTCACACTAGGGAATGGTTTCTATACATGGGAGAGTAAGGAATGGAAAGCAGCGATTGACTATGTGTTACAGAATCATGAAGCAAGACAGCATGTCAGAGAAATGTATGTGGATGAAAATGAATTAGATATTGATACTGATCACTGAATGCTTGTTCTTAAGTACAAATGGGGTGGAAAAGAGGTTATGCAAGAAATGAGCAGGGTAAAGGAAAAGTGGTGTTTGAAAGCAGCAAATTGGGAAGAATTTGATGAAGAGCTTGGAAGATGTGTATGGAATAGAAATGGGAATGTAAATGACATGAACAAAGAGATGGCAAAAATGTTGTATGCCACAGCAGAGCAGATAATTGGGAAAGTAAAGTGTAGAAGATTTACTGGAAAAGCCAAGTGGTTTACGAGAGAGATAAAGGAGGAATGAATGAGAAAAAATTTTTGAATAAAATATAATGCCAAATGTGAAAATTGTTTGAAAGACATAGGATTGCAGAAGTGGAATGGCAAGGTGCATGGGATGAATACAAAGCTCAGCAAAAGAAAGTAAAAAGAATGATATATGAGGCTAGAGTGAAAGATGAGAGACAAAAAGTTGAAAATCTCAGAAACAAGAGTCCAGATGGAATTAAAGAGTGGTGTAATTTTATACAAGGCAATAACAGAAGTAGGAAGTACAAATCCATGAATTAGTAGTTGATGGTTGCAAAGTGAATGATCAGAGACAAATGGAGAAAGCAGTTGTTGACTTTTGGGAAGACATTGGTGGAATGAATGATGGATGAAGAACCAGTAACTCTTCAGATTAGGAAATATGATTAAAAATAGAAGATGAAATTACATATGTGGAGATTGAAACTTTTTAAAAAAAGGTGAAAAATGGGAAGGCAAATGGCCCTGATGAAATTCCATATGAATTCTATAAGCATAGTGGTGGGAGTATAATTGAAATGCTGAGATGTTTGTTTGATGAGATTGGAGGACTGAAAAAGTCCCAGATGGGTGGAATAAATGTAATGTAGTTTTATTGCATAAGGGTGGACATAAGAGTATGAAATAAATAAAAAATTATAAACCTATTGCTCTGGCTGACACAGTAAGATTTTTTGTGGAATCCTAAATGAAAAGATGAAACATGTGGTAGAAGAACAAGGAGTAATGGGAGTAGAACAGAATGGTTTTAGGAGAGATAGACATGGTGAAGATTATTTGTTTGTGGTAAATGAAATTATTGAAAGAAAGAGGAAGGAAAATAAAAAGGTGTATCTTGCATTTTGGTATATTGAGAAGGGGTTTGATAGAGTAGACTGTACGAGGTTGCTAGACGTGCTAGGAAAAATTGATTTTAGTGAGAAGATAGTGAACATTGTGAAAAGTTTGTATGAGAGCAGTATACCGGCTGGGAAATTTAGTGACGGGACAGGTAGGGAGTGAGTCAGGGTTGTATCCTGTCTCCCTTACTGTTTGGCCTACACACAGAAGAATTAGTCATCTGCCTGAGAATGAGTGGTTTTGGACTGAAAGTTGGAGAGGAGAAACTGAGTTGTTTGCTGTATGCTGATGACATTGTTTTGGTTAGTGAATCAGAGCAGGAACTGTTGGAGATTGGATGGATATAGTAGAGATTTCAAGGAGAAATTTGGAGGAGATAAAAGTAAAGTCATTGTAATAAATGGTGATGAGAATGACAGAGATAGAGTGGAATATTGGAGAAGTTAAATAGGCAGAACTAATGAATATAAGTACCTGGGATGTATGTTGAGTGAAGATGGATGTGCAAGAGCAATAGGTGAGAAAGTGGTAAAAGCTATGCAGTGGTGGGGAAGACCAAGCAGTGTCACCAAATGTAGAGCTAATAAGTATGAATGTGTCAGAGGAATTTGGAAGTATGTTGCAGTACCTAGCATAATGTTATAGCATGGAATGGAGGAGACCTAGAAAAGTTCGAGGTGCTACAGAATAGGGTAGGGCATTTGGCATTAGGTGCCCCAAAATGGACGGCTGTAGAAGCTGTTAGAGGGGATCTAGGGTGGAGTCTGTTTCCTGAAAGAATGGTAAAGGCTGTGTTGAATTATAAGGTGAGAATTGAGCAAATGGAGAATAAAATGTGGGTTAAACAAATCTTTGATTGGAATCTGAGTGAAAGTCTTTGGGAGAAAATTTGCTGGGGGCATGCAAGAAAACTGAAGATTCAAAAAACTGTTTGTGTTAGAATTGGAAGAAGTATGGACGATTGGTTATTGAGAAGTGGGATTGCAAGAGTGGAAGAAAGAGATTGAAAAACTAACAAAAGAGTATGGTCTGAACAAATGGAATTGTAGTATGATACTTGACTACTTTAACTTGATATGCCAGTAAGAATGTACCAATGATTGAAATGTTTTATGATAGAAGTTTTAGCAGCCAACTCTTGTTTGCCAGATGTAAGACGTCAAGTGTGAATAGGTGTACATGGAGGTGGAATGAAGGGATACAAGATTATGTTTGCAGTGTAACAGAGGAGTAGAGGAGACAGTTGAACATCTAGTCTTAGAATGTAGTAAATATGAGCATGAGTGAGAGAGTTTCATGGAAATGGTCCATGAGCAGTATGGAGAGAACCAGAGGAATGCCAGGTATGTTGAAGAGGACTCGGGTATGAGATATCTTGTAGGGCTGGATGAGGAATGTAACATGGCTGTTGTGGATGCAATGAAAGATTTCTTGGTGCATGCATGGAATAAGCAACAGTGGTGTTGAATAGTCATTTTTTTAATGTAACTACCTGCTAAGCATGCGGGGCTGTTTATGACAAGCTGGATCTTCCAGTGATGCCCTCACTTGGCTGGTTCCTTTGCATGGAATAACTCAGGGATTAGAGGAATTGCTTTAGACGACCCTGGCTCACAGGAGAAAAACTCTGGGATGCCATCCTGTTGTATGTGTGTGTGTATTAGAGGGAATTAAATGCTGTTACAAAGGCCTAAACCAAACGCTGGCCCTCAAATCTAAGTCTAAGTAGGTTCTTAACTTGTGAACATTCATAGATACGAACAGCTGCTTGCGGATGTCCATAAATGTTTGTAAAATGCAGTATTGCATTCACACGTTCATATTTTGTGCAGCACGCCACATCCGACTGATTCCTCTTTCTACAGCAACTCACATGAAACATTATTTTAGTGGCTCATCTCCAACACCTCATTTGTTGCTCCAACACTCACTTTGTTATTGTGTTCCTCTTAGTTCTTAGATACTTTACCGTTTCTCATATATTTATCATTCATTTCTCATGTGTTCATGTCTAAGTCTTAGGGAATAATGATGAGTAGTAATCACATTTAAATGACCTAAAATGACAATTATGGGTTGAAATTTAATATATAACGACTTACGAACAATTCAGCTTACAAACAGCTGTTCGGAACGCATTGTGTTCTTAGGTTGAAAATCTGCTGTATACTGATGGTTTCCTTTTTTGCAGTGTCCAATTTAATAAATCACTTACTTTACAGGGAATTATTATAGATCATTTCAGTGTGGCAGCAGCTGTTGAAAAATCACTGGAGTCAACTCTTACTTGACTGATCCCTTCAACATGGGTGTCATTGAACGCAAACAAAAAATATTCTACAAAAAAACTAAGCGTGGCAACATTTTGAAAGTGAGTATATAAAGCTGTCATGAAATCTAACTAGGAATGAAATTACTGTATTTTTAATTTAATTGTCTTGTTTGGTATTGTTTGGATTTTCTGTTTGTTTACTAATTTACTCTGATTAAATAATTTCCTTGGTCATGATAACCAAATTCTCACTTGTGTGAAATGATTGTATTGATTCTTAGTAAAATATTGATGACACCTGTTATATCAGAACATGTGTATCTTGGACACCTTCTCTATCAGCATGTGTGTATCTTGATATACGTATTGTGTGTCATGTTAAGCTGGAATAGAAGTATGAATACATGAAAATTTTGCCTTAAAAGTGTTTCACAACTTGGTTGCTAACTGGAATATAAAGTAAAGCATCCTGTTAATTTCTTGTTTTGATACGAGCTTAAAAATGAATGTCTCAATTTTTTTATTTTATATTTCATTATTTGTATTGGTTCTGCCGAAATGTGCTGGTATGATTTTCTTGAAATTTATTGTTAGTGACCCCTATTTATTATTGGGGTTACATTCTAGACCCACCGGTTGCAGGTGAAAATATGAATTTATAGGGTCTATATGTAAACTTTCTCTAACAGTGTAAACATTACAATAAGGGATCTGTTCACTTCAAGGATGGGTTTTATCATTTGAAGTTTGTTGGCAGAATTACAGCATTGCACACAGTCCTTGTTATAGTGATCTTCCTGCTTGCGGTGCACCACTCTTATCATTTCTGACACTTTGGATGCTCCTTTTAACTTATGGTTTGAGATGGCTCATAGCTGTCTTTGAAAATTCTGTTTAATCTCACCTACATTCTGGAAATATTTTTAAGGGAAATTTTAGCCTGGGAGATGGGAAGTCTGCAAGAGCAAGTGTAGGTATGGAGGATGAGAAAGGCCAACTTACTTTAGATGTCAAAAACTTGCAGAGGAGCAGAATTGAGTGTTAGCGTGTTGTGAGGCAATGACCAGCTTATATTTTGGCACATGTTTTCCCTGAAAGGCTTGAAACTGTTAGATAAAACTCCTTTACAGTCTAAAATTTGGACATAAATTTATAGTAAATTATATTGTCAAAAAGTGTAAACAATATTGATCTTGAATTTGTTTGGTCCATGCATGTACTGTGTTCCAACTGCAAGTGGTTTGAGTATCTTTCATGAGCTGACTATTCGGCTGATTCGGTCGGCTGACTACAGTCGACCACCAGCTTGGTCGACTGTACGAGATGCAAGAAGACCCGGGTTCGAGCCCTGCTGCTGCCGCAGTGATCAGTTTGTGTATGACCATAGCTTGGCTAGAATTACGGCATGGGACTTGGGTACCAACGGAAGAATGGGCCAAAAAGCTCGTTCCTATCGCCTCATTCTATGCTATTGTTTGTAGTTACTCAGAGTGTCTGAGGAGCAAGTGTGGCGATACGTCCCTTCTCTCTGCACAGTTACTGCATAAATATGTAATAATTACGATAATTGCAAGCATTAATTGAATTCTTACAAGGTGAATGTATTATTTACACATTTTACGTTAGTTGAAATACAATCAATTTTTCATAACGATAGAAACGTCGAAAATTGGAGGAATCCAAACCCCCTAACATGAATGATACATTATCTATTAATAAGGCCAACACAAGAATGGATAAACACAATTAGTAAGCTTAATATTTACTGGACAAACACACGGAAAAACACGTAAATTTGTTATGAAATCAATGTGATCTATTTTCTCAAATCAACCAAAGGCTGGAACCAGCGGGAGAAGCATACATATAGTATAAACATCAGGATGTACCTGCGCCACGCGTAGGACGGAATTAAAACACTGTTCCATCTAACGACACATTCTAAATACACGCGGACACGTCAAAATTCACTGACAATCACTCCAATCCTATCACTTAACCTCGCTCTTAATACTGGACCAAAAATGCTCTCATGAATTAATAATCACTGCAGTCCCATTCTCCAATTTCACTGACACAATTATTCAGTTCACTCTCGATTAATGCTGCGAAGAATTCCGTTGTACTTTGCTCACTGTACACGCACTCGGTTTAGGCCTACGCGTGGCGCAGGCACATCCTGATGTTTATACTATATATATGCTTCTCCCGCTGGTTCCAACCTCTACTGGGTTAAGGTTGTATTAATCAATATTTCCACTTGGTTCCTGTTGTTGATATCCCGAAGTGATTACGTAGACATCAATCCAACTTGACGCTGAAATCCCAAGCCTCTCCGAGTTAAATACTGGCGAAACATTCCCAGGTTCATATGAGCTTTTCCAAAGATCCAATTACTTCACGAAGTAGTAGTCGTAGTGGTAGTAGAAATAGTCATTGAAGACGTAGCGGTAGTCGCTCTAGCAGTACTAGTGGTTATTGTAGATCTCGATCCTGATCGATCCCTCCTTAAAATGAGAGAAAAAGCCTCCATAAGTGCATGCCTTGATAGAGGGGCCCTACTACGTTTATGCTGTTCGTTGGCATATTATTCCTGTTTCCTATCCCAGAAATACTCCTACCTCTCTCCGAGTGGTATTCAGTTTTTTGGTTCCTTGAAGTCGTTTGCTCGCCCCTAGCTCGTCGTTGTCCCCTGCTTCCCTGACGTCGATCGCTTGCCCCTTAGCACACTGTTGTTCATTCTATCAACGCCTTACTCTTTTGACCTCCCTTGATTTCCCGACTGCTGCTTATATAATCTGTTGGTGTTTTCTAGAAACACGCCTCCTGACTTTTAGCTCCTCCTTTTGCACTTGGTCTTGCTTTACGGTGTACTGTGTTCATTTGACTGTTGGCTTTTTATCCGATGCTTCCCACGGTTTCGAGGCACTCGCAGAATATATTTCAACTGGTCGATGTTCAGAACTGCTTACGCTGCATGTTGGCGTGGTGTTTGTTTGTATTTTTGCTGCGCGACGGCGGTTGAGCTTTAATGGCTCTGTGGTCCAGCTGCTAGCATTCCCCAAGTACCCATTCGCCTTCACACATGCTTACACATCAGAACACATTAGTATGCATGACCATACGTTATCACTACTACCATCACACAAATAAACTGTCAGACACGGTAAGAACAGCAGGGCAAGTACCTTCATTTACAGGAAGCCAATGTTTGCTAGTCTTAGAAACGGTAACTTCAGGTATATGTATAAAAGATAATAAAGAACTGTACATGATTACTTTGATACAAATATATCAAAATTCCAGTGCCTATGAAATTTTTCACAAGATTGAATACATTTTTCACAACAAAATTGAATACAAATTTTTTGCTCTGAATATGTATACCAATTTTTTGATTAAAACTTTCGTGAGGGAAATTCTAGTTGAAGATTTTTGTTCTTCTCCTGTCTCCCTGAGCTGAGTAGACTTTGTATGTGCAGTTACCATTCAGGGGATGTTTAAATGCTGAGTTCAAGAAAGAACTCAATGATTGCTGTTTTTGGTTTGAAACTTTGTCATTTAATGTCCAAGTGCTCTATAGAAATACTTTTAAATAGAAAAAAATTATGTTAGGAATACCGGTGAAGCAGATGTCTATTTTTCTAAGCTTGATTGCTGTATGCAATCTTTTATTGGTGGTACCAAATTCCAGTTTATCAGACACAGTCAACATTCAGGAATTTCCCAGAGATCTGGTCATCTATTTTCTTTTCCTTCTCAGTCACCAATTTGCTTTTGCTGTGAAAATTTGAACCACCCATTGAAAATTGTTACTTTTTCAAGTCTTTCTGAAGCAAATAATGAGCAAAGATCTTTGGATTCTAGAATTGCTTTTCATATTTATTCATTAATCTAACTAATCTAATGAATACTATGATGCTATCTGTTATATTGTGCTCCATCCTATTGACATAGTTCTGTGTGTGAGTGGAGGTATGGATCAAAATTGATTTTGTGAATATAAGATAGTTTGGTTTAGGTTATAGAGGCAAATGAAAGTTTGTTTTATTTTTTTGTACAGTGGTATCTCGATATATGAATGACCTAACTTACGAATTATTTGACATACGAATGGTCATTTGGTTCAGATTTCCGCCCATGGAAATCTGAACCAAAAACATTTGTATGTTGGGCGGAAATCTGAACCAAATGACTATTCGTAAGTTAAATAATTCGTAAGTTCGGACATTCGTATGTCAAGGTACCACTGTATTTATATTGCACTTTCATGTTTTTTCTACACCGATGATCGATTCCTTGCTTTCCAAAATGTTTGGTATTCAAAATATTCCATTTTATGTTGGTTTATCTTGTGCTAGTTTAGCAGAGAACAGTGCTTACTTCAATGTAGAAGGCTGTAAAATCCATAGAAAAACGTTTGCATAAACTGTAGATATCTTTGATAGTAAATTAATTTGGTAATTAATCCCCAATGAAACTATTGTGAAAGATGAACAACAATGCAGTGGGTATCATTGTAGTTTCATATGAATTTAAGACTTGTTTACTTATCCTGTTTAAAATGGTTCATGGTGTGACACGTGCAGGTGGTGAGAGAGCACTACCTGCGTGATGATGTGTGGTGCAGCGTAGCGGGCTGTCAGGAGTGCAAGGGTGATGACTCTCATCTCAGCCCTCCTACAGTGTCACCTTCAAACCTCGTCCCAAAGCCGCACATCCTTGTCATTGACACCAATGTTGCGCTTCATCAAGTGAGTGTTCTTCAACCATTCTACTAAAGGTTACTTATAGTGTTCTTGAAAAGCGTGATACTTCAACTCGATTTTTAAATGAACGTCATTTTGTACAAATTTGTATGCAAATTTGAAGTGAAATGTTAGTTTTGCCAAGATTACCTATTTCAACATTTTCAAGCTAAAGGTGTTCATTGGAATAAAATATTTCTACTGGAATGATGGTTAGTGTTATAAGTAGAGTTACTAAGTAAATGTTGTAGGAAATTTGAGGTTTTTAGATTGAAGCTGAAATAAAATATGTATCTGGCTCTCATTGATGAAGTCCAATTCATTTACATTTTCAAACTTTTTAGGAACTTGTGATGTTCAGCCAGTGGTAACAAGTGGTTTTCATGAATGTGTTCTGCTTCCAGTCAGTGATGTGTGAGGTGATTGTTGTGTCGTTTTGCATGAAGTTTGCCAGTGAATTTTAAAACTTTTTGCCCTACTGAGTGTAATAGAAAGCTACAGTTTAAATCAGAATATACTTGTAGTCCTTGATGTTTTAAAACACATGTTTGCATATTTTCATGGCTTTGATGTTGTTATTAACTATAATTTCAATATGAGTTTAGATTTTTTCTTATGTCTTGCATAGTACATCTAACATTTATTTTACAGATATCAAAAAATAAAATAGTTATCAAATGATGATAACTTTGAACTTATGATGCACAACGTTTCTTAAAAAAGTCCACCCATATCAATATATTGTCTTCAGAACATATGTCAACATCTTGTGCTGATATTGCTAACCCTGATTTTTGTCTACATGAAGCACAATGAAGGCAACTTGAAGAACGGGAATACTTTCTCATAGATTTTATCTCTGCCTGAGATAAAATCTATGAGAGCATGAATCATCATTCATGCTCTCATAGATTTTATTATAAATATAAATAAATGCTTCATTAAAGTAAATGTTTTAATGAATGTTTCTTTCCGGCAATGAAAGAAATGCACTTGTAGTGACTGGGGGGAGGAATAAGGAGCTATTTAGAGACATAAGAGAGACATCCATTGCTTCTTTTTATGTGCAGTGACTGCAAGCACAAGGCAACATTGTGAACATTTCCATAAGACAGCCTCAATGTTTGTCGATTGACATGAATTAACAATGGGTGTAAGTTAACAATTGTCAATTGGCACAAATTATCAGTGGGTGTAAGTTTACTGAACACTTTACTTATTAGTTTGTAATTAGTTTATTTTGAAGAGAGCTACTGTTGAAATCGTACTTAATATTAGTTTCATGGAGAGTTTACTGCTACAATAAAATTTAAACTCCACTTTTTTGGTGAAGATCCATTCCTTATTGCTTCTGGTGTCTGCATCAGGGGCCTCTGAGAAGATGCTTCAAATAATTTTCCTACAGCAATGGTGAATGCATGATTTGAAAAATCGATTCATTTTTTATTTGATGTTGAGTACCATACTTTGGACGGGTACTTACATCTGACATCATATTGCACCATTTAAATTTCTTGAATTTTCATAATAACTTGACTCCTCTCAGATTGACTTCCTGAGCCACGATAGTGTGTGCAACGTGGTGGTGCCGCAGACAGTGCTGCAGGAGGTGCGCCATCGTTCCCTGCCCATCTACAAGAGGCTACGTGATGTCATCGACCTCCCTTCTAAGAACTTCTATGTTTTCTCTAATGAGCATCACAGGTTCGTGCTTAGTTCTTGTTACTCCTGATGGTCTGTGGCAGTCCCTTGGCATTTGAGTAATGAAAAAATTGGAAACAAATTTTGGATAAATTAATCCTAATCTTATTGATAAAGAAAGGAAATGTAATTTTGGGTGATGCACCTGCCAACTAAATGTCTTATCCATGGAATAGTCTGTAGAGGAAGATGTAGTTAATATGCTGGTTATTTCTTTTCTTATAATGAAAGAAAATACAGGATGTAGCAACATAACTTCATTTTTTCATAACTTTTTGAAAGGCAAAAAATGGTATGTTGCTGCACCCTGTATATCTGTAATAGTTTAGTGAAAGGGCATTTTGAGTTAATAAAGTAGCAAGTTGTTTAGAAACATCTTGACTGTGTAGCAATAACAAAACAGAACAGACAGACGAGCTCTGTTCCTGGCCGTGTATCTGTTAGTGAAGTATGGGAGGTGAAGGACAGGCACCGGTAGTGTGACACAGCTTCAGTTGTGTTGTTAGCGGCACTCTTGCTGCTGAGAGTCCAGGTTTGTTGTGTAGCCCTGTACCACAATTGAACTCAAGTGAATGTATATTGGTTCAAATATTCTGCTTAATTTGGTAAAGAAATTACAAGTAAATATTTTGAATTGTTTTCATGTATATTTTGGCTTATAACTTGAAAATATCATACATGAAATATCGACTTCTATTTACTATCAGATTCACAGTGTGCGAGAATAGATTTCTGGATTGTTTTTATACATACTCTCATCATTTGATGTAAGCTAAATTACATTAGTTACAATTAATGAAACGAAACTAATTTTGAAGTTGAATAAACCCTTCACAGAATTCGTGGAACCAGCTCAGTTCTCAGTGCATGAATGTTGGCAGAGCAGTGAAACTAACAACGGACGATATCAGTAACACAGTATTTAGTTTTATTCTGTGGTTATTCTCAATTACTTATTGCAAAACAAGGTGTTTGAGTCCTTTGCCTGCCTGAGATATTGGCCTTTCCTTTTCCTGGTAACTATAGCTCGCCGTGTCGACTATGAAGCAGGATTACCAAGTTTCAGGTGAACAGGGGCTGTTACTGTTCAGTAGGGTGCACAAAATGTAAAGGAGAGTCTCGATTCAGATATATAATTTACGTTTTTCCACAATCTATGAACAAGTGTTAAAATTTGTATAATGATAAAATGATTGTCATCACCTGTTACGGAACTATTTTGCATCAATATAGATATGAAGTATAGGTAACATTTCGACCTTATTATTTGGTTTTTAAGGTATCATTTTTGTATCTTGGGATGGATTAAATATTTCTTGGGTGTCTATGTTGCTCATATTGTATTAAAAGTGTTGAGATATTTTGTAAAATGACGCATGAACATGAGTGTGTGTTTGTGTACTGCAGTGCGTGCTATGTGGAGCGCGTGTCGGGAGAGAGCAGCAACGACCGCAACGACACGAGCATCAGACTGAGCTGCTGGTGGTACAGCTCCCACCTGCAACGCCTAGGCGTGCATGCCATTTTGCTCACTGACGATGTCGGCTGCAGGAGCAAGGCTCACGAGATGATGCTGTCTGCCTATAGCGGTCAGTGTGCACCAGCTTACGAGCAAGTCTTGCTCTGGTTCTATAATATAGATCTTTCTCGAATGTTGGTATTTCCGCTTGTAGTACTATTGGTTGCAGGAGGATAGTGATGCCAACTTATTGCAGCAGGTAAGTGTGTTTATGATCTTCACTTGCATATAAATATGGTCAAAGAAGAGTGTGTGTGACAAAACAGCAGTGAACAAAAATATGAGGGAATACTGGAAGATAGCAAGTGTCCCGTGTTTATTATATTATAGTGTGTTAAAGTTTGGGTGTATTCAGTTGAGAAACAAATTTTAAAATTTGATGCATGGACTACGGAAAATCCCCTAGAGTCTGCTGAATGGGCTTGCCTGTCTTGGTGGGTGGTAAAGACTAGTTCTCCTGACAGACTGATCACTTCAGGGCAGTTTATTGATGGTGACTCACCTTGTAGTGTTAGCAGTGCTGAGAGGAATCCTTAGCTACTCATTAGAGTCAGCACTGTTTGTTGCAGGAGTCTATTGTGAGTCAAGTTGTTGATTTCTTGCCTGTTACTCTTGAACTGTTGTAATTGATCTCTTGTATAAGGGGATGGGTGTCTGTCTCCTTTTCACTTCGGCATTTGTCTCTTTTGGGTCTTCTGGCTTTGGCGAGTGTGGATGTGTTTTATATATTTTAAATGATTGAATAGAGGTGCGATTCCTCTATCCTATTGCAATCTGTGTAATGTTAATTTTTATGAGCATGTGGTAGTTGTGAAGGGTGAAATGTTAGCTTCTATTACCGCTTGTGTAAGTATAAGTAAAAGAAATTATCTATTCAACAAGGATTTTTATTTCAGTGCGAGAATACGTGGCATCTCTCACTGACTCTCCCGGGCTCTTGGACTTGGTCGCTTCAGTAGACTCTGCTCAAGACGAAGAAAACTCCTTCAAAAAATTGTTTTATGACCCACACTGGTCCTTAGAGAAAATACGGGCTATGATCAAGGTATGTTTTTATCTCAAAGAAGCTGTTCACATTAGAGACAAAATTCAAACATGAAGAATGTACAAGCCATTCGTATTTGCTTTATGAATTCAACGATCTTGATCTCATATAAAGAACGGAACTTATAATTGAACGATGTTTGTATTCTTCCAATATTAAGCTAAATTTTAGCGTGCCAATGATGTCAAACTTGTCGGAGCTTGTTGGATTAATGAGAATAATGTTCCGAAGCTCAAGTTTACATGGGGTGTATATTGTAATGCTCTGGAGTTTGTGTACCTTGCGTATTATTTTCTCTGTACTTGAATAGTGGCTGATGTATCAACTGGAAGTAGTGCTATAATTTAGGCTAGCCTTGTTTCTGTATCTCTGAAATAAAATTGATCCAATCCTTCCTTTTATAGTCTAGACACTGTGAAGGCTTCCCTCTATTAAGTAAGTGACATTTGACTGCCTGCAATTTGTAAGAACTGGAATTCTGGTAGAAAAACTAAGTGTGGACTCCTTCTATTTGTCTGGAAATGGAAGAGGGAATAATTTTTTAACGGTAGTATGGATACGTCGTGCTACAGCTACGTCCAGTATGCATTATACAGCAGCTGCGTGCAGTATGCGTCATGTCGCAGCTGCGTGCAGTATGTGTCATGTCGCAGCTGCGTGCAGTATGTGTCACCAGTAATGCAATGCAGAGTGTAACTCCCGCTTTTACCATGCAGAAAACTTATAATTGAATGCAAAGTTTGAACAATGAACTCATAACTGCTGTGATGACTATTGCAGCGAGGAGAGCTACGTCAGGGCGTGCTGCGCATGTCCCGCAGCAACTGTCTGGAGGGCAGCGTTATGGTGGAGGGAATGGACGAGCCAATCATCGTGCAGGGCCGCTCTCATCTCAACAGGTGCGTTACAGGGACATTCTTAGCTCCAGAACACCCGTTTTGTGAAGCTTGTCCCATTCTTAAACCTGGTACTTCATTGTAGAAAGTTTTTCTTGTTTAGCATGATACAAGATATCTTTTATCATTGATGATGATAGCTAACACGTTAATTTTAGTCACTACCATTACTGCAATAGTAAAGTTTTGTATTCTGTAGTGTCTATATGACATCTTTCACGCGTGCAGGGCGCTCCACGATGACGTCGTTGCACTGCAACTCCTGGACGAGGAGTGTTGGGTGGGAGCATCGTCCAAAGTTATCGAGCGAGAAGATCTGGACGATGCAGGTAACTGTGTGTGTAGTGGTGGTCAGCATGCAGCAGCTGTGTGTGTAGTGGTGGTCAGCATGCAGCAGCTGTGTGTGTAGTGGTGGTCAGTATGCAGCAGCTGTGTGTAGTGGTGGTTAGGATGCAGCAGCTGTGTGTATATTATGGTCAGCATGCAGCAGCTGTGTCTATACTGATGGTCAGCATGCAGCAGCTGTGTGTGTGTATTGGTGGTCAGCATGCAGCAGCAAAATGCCCTTTCACTAAACTATTACAGATATACAGGGTGCAGC
>VCRD01002290.1:51489-66466 GCA_006783055.1 Trinorchestia longiramus | reverse complement strand
ACTTCCTTTCTCACCACCACTTCTCTCACCAGAGGAAAAGGATCCAGCATCAGTGGAGGCAGACAACAGCAGGAGTGTGGAGTGTGCACTGCTGGCTACAGAGGAGGGAGCGGTACAGCGGCAGCCCACGGCCAGGGTAGTGGGCATCATACGCAGGAAGTGGCGCCAGTATTGCGGCATCATCAAGCCCTCCCAGATGCTGCTGGTCTGTTCCTCTCCTCTCTGACTCCGCCTGCTATTTCTTTAGCATGTTTTCACATAATTTCTACTGTTTCGGTAGCTGTGGTAATATTATTTGTGCTGGCTGAACTCTTGAAAATATTTTAATGTAGTTGCTTTCTAACATATTATTAAAATATGTATTTTTATCTCTCATATAAAGTCCTGTTAACCTGCAGTTTTGCTTGAATGTTCATTGTGATTCTTGAACGTGCAAATAATTGACAATTTTTCTTGTGAGACAATATTGTATCACTGACGTGTGTTCTGCCATTGCCACTGTGCTCCTTGCCACCGCCGTTCTGACTCCTCTGCACTTGCAGGCGACACGGCACCTGTTTGTGCCAGCTGACCGCCGCATTCCCTACATCCGCCTGGAGACGCGCCAGGTGGAGCAGCTCATAGGCAAGCGTATCATCGTTGCCCTCGACAGCTGGCCTCGGGACAGCCGCAATCCCAAGGTCTTTACCTCATGTCCTAACCACTTGTTTTGTGGTTTTCTAACTTGTACCCAGTATCTCTGTTTGATCAATACTTTAAATATGTTAAATTGTATTATTTCGGTTTGCATCATCTCAAGTTTATCATTTAGATGTGTATATACACACGGTGCTCAATCCGCTTAGAGGTATTTTGTCGGTAGCAGAATAAATAGCTCTCCCATGACGCGCCTGAGCTGGGAGTCGAGAGTTGCAGCAATGATTTCCGCACCAGCAGTACGACTGAAAATTGCTCCATGCTGTTAAATTGTTACGAGTCTCAGACTCGCATAGTTGGTCCACTTGGAGGTGACTTCACATCAGAACTTCTATTTCCTCATGTTATGTGAATGTTTCTAAAGTTTTATTCATTTACCCTCTGATTGGAAGTCAGTGATAGTACGATATTGGAGTCACTTATGACAAGTTTGCGTAGGTATTTAGGGTTGAAGCTTATCATGTCTGAAGTTATTCGCGACTTCTTGTAAAATATGTGAGTCCTTATTTTAGTTGCCTCGCTCTTGGTGAGCAAGAACTAAAAACGTGAGCTCTTGAGCCTGCTTCGGCTGCTGTATTACCTACAACCTTTCCCATGATCATTTTCATTCTCTTATGCAATTTTAGGAGCTCAATTTTTCGACTAGTGTTGCATGTAGATCTCATTGTTTTCTGTGCAATATGGACAAGCAAGGATTAGTGCAAGATCCTTTTCATAGAACTAGTGGGGCTATGTGCACTGTGTTCATGGTTGTATAGGATGCGCTTGACTTCCAAATATTTGCTCATGGAGCGAGTAAAAAATTCATCCCCAACAGTTGTGGTAGGATCTATTGAATGCAACCTTAGCATTCACTTGAAAACGAATTTTCGCACTTCGTAGTAAAATCAAGAAAGATTGAAGTGCCTAGCATCACGCTTAGCCTCTCTTGTTCATTCGGGTTTTGATCTCCCTCAGAATCTCTTAGCCGGACCAGCTTATCTTTCAAAAACGTTTTACTTCTGCATTCTGCTCCGTCTCACCTCAATCTGGGGAGTCCGAGACTCATCGGATCAATACCATATAGGCTCTCAGGCATTCAGGCTTAGGCTCAAGCCCCACCCTATGACGACTGGCGTGCTGTAGTGACTGAATCCTCACTTGCAGGGACACTTTGTGCGCGTGTTGGGTGACATCGGTGACCACGAGACAGAGAATGAGGTGGTGCTGCTGGAGCACGACTGCCCGCACACCGCCTTTGCTGAGGCTGTGCTCAAATGTCTCCCTCAAATGCCCTGGGTCATCACTGAAAAGGTTCGTCTGTTGTGTACAGCTGCTGTATCTATCATTTCCTAGAATTATAATGCTGGTGTTATTGTTTTAGCTGACGGGAGACCGGGTTTTGTCCATTGCCGATATTCAGCATGAAAATGTCTATTATGATTTCAGGAAAGAAATTATTGTAGTATGTATTAGGATAGGGCACCCACTGACCTCCCTCCCTCAAGATACAAATCAAGCGTAAGGTTCCGATTAATAGGTTATTTTAGGTTTAAGTAGAAAGTCCCGTGAAATTTTCCTAGATCGTACGGTGAAATAAGTCAACACTTGGAAATTTGTTGTGCTTTGCAAGTGTTTCAATGTTAATATCTTCTATGAGCGGCCGCGATGGACCCAGAGTGCATCCTGTCTCGTCTGCTCGGGGGATTTTGTCGTGCCTTTTGGCCTGCCTTCATCCTTAGTCGAATTATTTTGTTGGTCATAGGATTGCTATTTCTCTAGAAAAAATCTGTCTTTGATTTAAGTACATCGATTTTGATCTCTGCTGTTCAGTGATCTTCACTTGAGTTACAGCATCATTCTGCCAGTATTAATTTTATATTTATATATCAAGAATACGGATGAAGATGACGCATTCCTTTTCAGGAGTTGTGGCGAGCCTGCACCAGTGTGCTCCTTACAGCAATTAGTGTTTCCATGTAAAAGTGCATCGTTATACATGAGAAAATATGCATTATTATGCTGACGACTTAGACGTGTGATGCTGCTGGTTTATGCTGATGGCAAATATGCGGTTTATGATTTCTACTACATTTGATTAGTGATCGTCGTTCATCATCCTCCAGTGAAAGTAATGTGAGGTCTGGCACACATATGCACTTGCTCAAACGCTCACGACCGCTTTTTGCTATTACTAGGAGAAGTATTCATGAGGCCAAAGAGGTCATGAGAACGGCTGTAACGACGTGTGTTACCTTACAGAACCAAAGAGGTCATGAGAACGCCTGTAACGACGTTTGTTACCTCACAGGACCAAAGATGTTATGAAAACACCTGTAACGACGTTTGTTACCTTTCAGAACCAAAGATGTCTTGAGAACGCCTGTAACGACGTTTGTCACTTTACAGGACAAAAAGGAGCGCCTCGACCTCCGACATGTGGACATTTGCTCAGTGGATCCCGTCGGCTGTACGGACATTGACGACGCCCTACACTGCCGCCGTCTCGACAACGGCAACTACGAGGTGTGTGTTGCTGTGCTGCTTCTGGGAAGTTGTTTCAGTGTTGGTATTGATGTGGTGTTGGATGTACAGTGTTGCCTGGTTGACCAGTGGTGTAGCCATGGCTTGAGTGAGTGGCACTGCGCCTGTGGTTGTGAGGGACACGACAGCCATGATGACGTGTGGACATGAAAGCGTTCAATGGTTAGAGAACCGATCGTACTCCCATGAGCAAGTTAGTATTAAAATTTTTGTTTACTTCGAGATATAGGAATTTTTCGTGCTATTATTAAGCAAAACAATTTACCATATCAGTTCCATCTTGACCCTGAGCTTCACAAAAGAACTTTCTTCAGTATTTCTTTGTAGACTTTGGATGATCTGTACGAGTAATGGTGTGCAGGTGGGCGTGCACATTGCAGACGTGTCTCACTTCATCAGACCGGGCACTGCGCTGGATAAGGAAGCCCAGCACCGCAGCACCTCCGTCTACCTCACCAGCAGGTGAGCGGGTCTTACAGGAACGAGTTGTTGCCTCACGTGTCTAGCGTGGATATACTTCTCAGCTGCTGGGCATCATAACTAAGCTCTGTAGCTGAAGACTCGAAAATTCACCAGTTAGCTTATATTTTGATCAGAGGCTCAAGTAGTACCATTTTTCTGTGTTGTGTTTGCTAGCTTGGTTAAAAATATTGAGCATGGTTTAAAATCGGTCCCTTGCTTCCCTTTTGCTATTGAAGTATCAGAATGCAGGATTTGTGTGGAGATGTCTTTTATTTGTTGAAATTTCATACTTTGCCGACAATTCAGTCTCCCTTCTTATAATTAAGACAGAATAACATGGTACTGTTACCTTGGTACAGTTGAATATCTTGGGGCTCTAGATACGTTAACAGAGTTTTACTAGAAATAAAACGTGACTTCTTGCTTCAGCGTCTGATGTATGTAGGCTTGTGTTGCAGCCTAATGGTTTCTTGTGTCATGTGCTGGAGCAAAATACTCAACTGCATTTATATTACCGAGTAAATATTGTGAATTTATTTAACTTAAATTGAAGATTATGTAGGATATTAAACAAACAAAAAAAATCAACTTCGAGTTGTTGGTGCCTGCAAAATTTGAGATTCGCTTGTTAGATTTTAGATTAAGTGGGAAAGCAGTAGAAGTAAGCTGGAAATATTATTCAAAGTTTGTAAGTATTGTGTTAATGTGCAGGCGGATTGACATGGTGCCGGACCTGCTGAGTAGCAACCTTTGTTCGCTGCGCGGCAACGTTGACAGGTTTGCCTTCTCCGTTATCTGGGAGCTTAACGAAGATGGCGTCATTGTGGACCACAGGTGAGTTTCTTTAATGCTGGCGTTTGAATGCACTGCCAAATACCTAGATCATAAAAAGTGCGCCATTTTCCTTGTGTTATTGTTCTTTCTCTGGATTTCGGGACCCAGAGACCAATATTCAGGATTTTCCCTCAATAGCACTTAGTAGCTGTTACTAGAGAATCATTAAAAATAAAACAAGGCAAGAATGGAGGCTCTGGCCTTGGCTACGTGCTTAGTTGGTTGCCTGGTCTCAGAATGAGATGCCTCTCCCATGTTGTCTGTTGTGCAAAAATTAATGGGAGATTTTTCTCATGCCACCGCAGTTTTGTTTCACTGTCGATCCTTGAAATGAAAACACAAACAACTGGGCACAGTCAGAATGTGTTATTCGTATTTGAGTTACAGTTGCTGCAGCGTTCCTGCAGAGCACAGGATTATGTGGTCAGCGTATTTCACTGTTGTAGTGCGTTACAGGGGCTGGTCGTTTCAATTCAGTAAATCATTGTTCAGGTATTAGGTACGATATGTTCAGATGCGGAGTTTCTGTTCGTTTCCAGTATTGCAATGTTAAGCGAGCTTCCTCTGAATGTTGCTGACTTCATTGCGATACCAAGTAAGCTTTCTCTGATTGTTGTTGATTTTTTACATTAGTTCAAATACCTACACAAGGATATTTCCGTTTTGAAACAAGTTCGGTGACTTACCACATGAAAAAATTGAGTGGTGTGTAAAGAGTTGAAAAAATTGCATTACTAGACAGTTTGCTCGGGAAATTTAGCGCCAGCTGAGTATTTGGGATTCTTTAATTTTCAATTATTCAATTGTTTAAAATTTATTCATTTAAAAGTATTCAATTTTTTGCTAATTATTCGCCAATTCTACGTTGTATCTTTTCGTTTTTGTCAAAAACATGCAGAGAACCTTAACTATGGGGGAAATTATTGATTTACAATATGGTCGATTTCTAGATGAAAACACAAAGAGTTTTAGGAAATTTTTTGTCTCATACTCTATGTTTCAGGTTTTTGTAAAGCTAAAAATAAAGCTCACGTAATTATTAAAGGTAACAAAAGTTACTTATCTGGTGTCATTTATTTACCGTATGGCTGCTTCGTAATTTACACTTGGCATGTTTCACTGACTAGGACATGAATGGTGTGCCGTTGGGTGGCATTTCTTGTACTGAATTCTTGAAAACGTGCGTTGAAAGCTGGTATTCTGGTGGCCTCGTCAGTTTTGGTGACTAAGCAATTTATGTGCAGTGTCCTGTTTTACAAATAAAGTAGCAACCAATTGACTCGTTACTGTCACTGATGTCGATCATTCGCATCTGTTTTTATGATTGGTTTTATGTTCATTCCTGGTGTTATCTGATCATACCTATGTATTTTTCATTGACTCATAAAGTCAGCCTTCCACCACACTTACTTATTGCTTATATGGTCTTGCTAATGGATTCGGTTTGCTCAGATTCTGCAAGAGCATAATTTGCAGTCGAGGAGAGATGAGTTACGAACAGGCACAGCAGCGCATAGACGACCCCAACGTGACGGATTCGTTGACGGAGTCACTCAGGGATCTCAACAGAATTGCCAAGAAGCTCAAAGCCAAGAGGATAAATGACGGGTGAGTTAAACGGTGCTCATTTCAAAGCCAACTTGTTAGAGTCACTCTTACGAAGAAAAACAAACCTCAAGATTAACGAATCTGTTATGTATTGTAGAATCATACTGTATTAGGTATTATATATAACTAGATAGTTCCTGTGGAAATTCTGCGGTTTAAAAGTGATTAAATTAATGATACATAAAATAAAATACATTTTTCACTTTTACATATAAATTAAATATACATATTACGGTTGATTAGATGTGACTAGTTTGAAGTTATTATAAAAACGAATGTATAAGGTTTGCAACGAATTAGTGTGTTTTGAATGAATGTTTTTCATGAATATATACAAAACTTCAACTCTATCTTATTTACTGATAACATGGGTGTGTAAATTTTACGGGTTGAATGTGATAAAATTAAGGATCTATAAGATAAATTACGTTTATCACTTTTACATAGAAATTAATTCAATATACGTATTTAATAAAGTAACGAAAACAAAAGTCAAAAGAGTTATTTACTTTAGATTCTAATTTCAGTTCAATCATTTTTCTTCAAAATATATTGAAATAAATGGCATGGACACACATAGATAGAGAGAGATGGAGATACTCGGTGTATTATATAAGTACATACTTAATAGTATGGGCTGCTGCTGTGAGTGAATTCGTTAAACTCACAGCATTCGCAGTCGCCAACACTTCTGTCATGATACATTTGCTGCACTCACCACACCCGGTTGTTGTTTCCTTTATTCCCCTACATGCTATTCATTTTATCATGTTCGCGCTGCATTTAAGTTTCCAGATATTCTTATGTAAATCTCCAGTTTATGTTTTTGCCTTGGAGTCTCTTGGGAATAAGAGCTACAATTTTACATACCTCTCGGTTTTGATCACATTTACCTATGCTTCTTCTCACTATATATGCATATTTTATATTTTGTTTCCTCACTTTCATCTTCTTTGCATATCTATCGCTATATTTTTTATTTGATTATAAAGCCTGTGTTTTAATAAAACTTTGCACTAGGTTTCTTCCGTATTTCTTTCATATATTTTCAATGTCTTTTTCTCCATGTTGTTTTTCTACTTTTTTCTAAGTATCTGCTCATTTAAGTTATTCTAGCCTGTGTTCTATTATTGTATCTGATCTTTTTCTGCCTTTTTTTGAAGAGTTTCACTCTCTTTTCCAACTTTTTTTTGCCGTTACGAGCAGTTTTCTTTGATTCTGTCGTCATGTTTCGTAGTTTCTAGTATCACAATACCGCAGTGTCTCTGCCATTTGCAAGCTTGATGGTGAACACCATTAGCACATTTGCAATTTCCTGCCATCGTCTTATATCGTAGTACTTGCTCACACTCAGTGGACTGTATCTTCGCCAGAGCCTTGGTGTTGGCCAGTATGGAGGTAAAGTTCCACGTGGACCCGGACACCGACAGCGTTGTGGACATCGTAGCCAAGCAGCACCTGGAGACCATGAGCATGGTTGAGGAGTTCATGTTGCTGGCGAACGTCACGGCAGCCAACACGACCCTCCAGCACTTCCCTGACTGTGCTATGCTTAGGAGGCATCCTGCTCCACCGGCCTCGAATTTCGAACCTCTCTTACTTGCTTGCAAAAGTCAGGTCAGACATTGCCACATTTTTTGTTCTGTGTAAAGTATGAGTGCGTGTTAACACTGCCATGAGGCCTTTGGTATCAGTCTCGTATAACATGACTATGATTTATTGTAAATTCTGTCTTGTTGCTATTGGGTTTGTCAAGTTTCCTGATAATAGTGGAACTACTGGAACCTATCAGAAATATTAATTGACCTAACGTCCTACATACATGAGACACCCGTTATCGGCAGATTCGCCTAATGTCAGTTGGTTTTGTCTAAATGACTGCTGATAACTATTATATTTACATCTCAGTTCATTAATCAGTCTGTATTGTATTTTTTGTTTCTTGTTCACCTCTTAATTAACTCGCTTCAAAGATGTTGGTCAGTTTATGAATGTGTATGAGTAGCAAAACCATCGTAGCAGTCTCATTAATGAAGTATTATTTGACCATGTATTTCATCATTTATTTTTACTGTTGATTGTTTTATATACTACGATGAAGAGTGCAATAAAAATTGCTTGCTTGTTGCTCACAGTCTGTGGAACTGGACGTGACGAGTAACAAGACTCTGGCCGAGTCTCTGAACAAATGTGACCGCGAAGGTAACCCGTTCTTCAACTCAATGCTGCGCATCATGACCACTCGCTGCATGATGCAAGCACTCTACTTCTGCTCGGGCACCCTCGAGTATCCTGAGTACAACCATTACGGACTGGCCACCCCCACCTACACTCACTTCACCTCGCCCATCAGAAGGTCAGCTTTGGATCTGCAAGGCCTCTTTTATTCTGGAAAAATTCGTAATCTTTATACAGTTACCAGGATCAAAATCGTGCTTGAATTTTTCATCATGGTTACATAAATGAATAGTTCAAACGTGGTATCTCCTATGTACTCTGAACCTCATTACTCTAAATGCATTATTTTTACGGATTTCAGATGCTCAAGATTTCATTACGTATGCAAATCACAGTCTTTGTATTTAGTCTCATTGTGTTGAAAGAAAGATCGTTGCGCTTAAAGAATTTGGGCGCTGTAGAAAAACTGGTAAACGATATTTGACTTGTTCGATGAGAAGTATTTAACGGAGCACTATTTTCTGGTAAACGGAGGTTGTATACTTGAAACTTAAGGTTGTAGTAATGTTAAAGTCGTGACACATTGCTGGTGGTAACACGCTTTTTTCACAGGTACGCCGACATCATAGTGCACCGACTGCTGGGCGTGATCATCGATGCAGACACGACGTACCCGGAGCTGTTGGACGTCAAGAAGCAGACGGAGCTTGCCCAGCACATCAATTACCGACACAAGATGGCGCAGTACGCTGGTCGGGCCTCGGGAGCCATCACTGCTGTGGTCAGTGCTCAGGCAAAGTCGCGTCAGGCGTCGACAACGTAAATCTTAGTTGAACTCACACAATTGATGCTATTTGTTAATTGTATATAAAAGACGTTTTGAAAATCTAGGTGTTCATTCTGTGAAACTTTTTTCTCATTTCAGTCCGCCCTGAAGAACAAAACTATGGAATACGAAGCGTACGTGCTCTTCCTACATCAGAACGCACTACAGGTTTGTTTCTTGGAATCTATTTTCTTCTCTCAATTATTATACTTTGAACCGTCAATCATGTTGATATTTACTTGATTTTCTCCGCCATCATATTTATTTGTCGAATCACTTGAGAATTTAAGAAGATTTAGAGTTACTTATATTGTCAGCAAGATTCTTTTGGAATTATTGTTTGTAAAGGATTCTAGTGGATCTACACGTGAAAATTCACGTGGTTTTACTGAATTTTTCGTTTGATTTGCCAGTAGAAGCGGGCTTTGCAAAGGAGTTTTCACATTGAAGAATGTGCCTTTGGTATTCACAATACAATGCTTACAGTACATGTGTACTGTACCGAATTTTCTCCTATCTAAATAATTAAGAGCGTGACAGAGAGACGAGCTAAGCAAGCAACAAACTGTGTTTTATTATACAATGTATAATTATATAGTGTTTATTATATAGTCATAATTATTAATGATATTATATTAAATTATCTAGTTTATAATTATAATAGTGGAATAGCTTATTCGTACTAACAATTTATTGCACCTCAAATTTTTTGTTGTGAATTCCCATTTGAACTTAACAGCGAGCCGGGAGAGTTTTTCTGATGAGATTCCTGTACTGTTCCAGGTGCTGGTTCCAGCCATCGGCCAGCAGATGACTCTGTATCTTGACTACCACCTCAAGGATAGGAAGGCGGCTCTCAACGCCAAGAAGGAAGAACTTAAGCTCAAAGGAATTGTGTGGAAAGAGGAAAATGAGAAATTAGAGGACCTTCCAACATTTGAGTTCAATGAGAAGGTATGTTACACTAGAGAATCTATTTTCTCGTGTATAATTTGATCTACAGGGTGTCCCACAAAAATGTGTCCGACTTTTTAATTGATTATATCTCCACTTTAAATTAACGTATTTTAGTTTTCTTTTTTCACAATGTAGTAAATTTTGTTTTCTTTTCGAATAATTGCAGTTTTTGGAAATTGGTTGAATAACCACTTCACACTGAACGATTTACTGAAGGGGGTAGAAAAACTATTTGTTCTAAGGAAAATTTTGAAAAAGAACACTTGTTCTTTTTCATTTCTCAATACCTACTGTTGAAAATAATTTCACAAAAATGTATCCTATATACCAACAAGTATTTAAACCCTCTGAGAGGTTATTTGCGTATTAATTTCATCATTTGAACACCCCCTAAAATGTAACCGACGCTGTGAAATGGGAGCATTGCCCTCACTGCTCCCTCTCCCTTATTCTGCCCTCTCGATAAGTTCCCCACTCTGTGCTTCTCCTCGGTCTACTCATCCACTGCCGTCGCTCCCCCCCGTAGTCGGTCTTTATGCGGAGTCGGCTGTCGTGTATGTGAACAATAAGAAAAATATCCAAATGTGGCCTTATTTGGTGTTATCGAAATATTTGAAAGATTTTCTAGTGAATATTTTATTGAACCGCAACCGAAATAGACTTCCGCTTGTAAACTGCAAAGTTAGTCCAGAAATTGTGACATGGACCATGAATATGTATTAAATTTTTCACTTTCCCAAGAAATACCCCTAAATGAGTGCGACGAATAGAATAAATCCAGTTCACTTGGGTTTAATTCATCGGAATTAATTTTAAGCGTTTACAATTCTTCATTTGCTGTTTCTTATCTTTTTCCACTACGTTCAGGAACTGTTCGTTCAGTGCGGGGACGTCGTTTTACGTCCTTTCGATGAGCTCGTCATCCAGGCGTCAGTGGATACCAGCGACGTGCAGCACCAGCGCATCGTTACCAAACTCGTGCTCCCTGCCATCCCTGGATATTCTGTACCGTCCATCCGCACTTCCAATGCCGGCAAGTCAGATGATATCGAGCTTGAAACGTCGCAGTCCAACAAGCTCAAGCCTATTGCTAAAGTAACTGCATTCGTAGAAAATGAAGAAACTTCTGACAAAATCCGAGTAGATAAAAAAGTGCCGACCAAGCTGAGACAAAATGCCGTAAAATCCAATAACGAAAGCACGGATAAAGGAGAAACTGTTACAGAGAAAAGAAAGAAGACTTTAACTGGCAAGAAACTCAAGCCTGAGGCGGGGAGTAAACTTCCTAAAGCAAAAAAAGCAAAGAAAAAATAAATTTTATGTTCTCCAGAGTTTTCACTCCTTTTTTAGATCTTATATCTCCAACGCATTCAATGCATGACGAAGATGAATAGTTTTTCTTTAGCTATTGGCTCACACATTGTTCACACCATAAGTGAGTGAGGGAATTAAAGCTCACTGCCGATCAGAATTTCTCGGTAGTTTGTATTTTCAGCGTATTTTGGGACTTTGCAATTCTCGGGGATACTCTTAGCTAACCATTACTGAATCACTAATTCTTCTTACCAACATTTATTTCCAGTCTAGTTAAGTCTTTCTGCTTGCAAGAGAGCTTTTCCTAGTTTCTCCCGAAATTATGCTACAATTGGGATAGTTTTCAACTTTGTTCGATCGTTAATTCGTCGTGCTTTCTTACTTATAAATCTTGAAACTGCTAACGCGACATCGAAGATTTTAAAATTTTTCATTTACTACACTACGTTCTTAACGTATTTCTCCTCGACACAAAACCTAACCGATGCAATTAGTATAAATTTATCTCTTCAGCGGTGATGGAGGCTTAGCGAACCTCAATAGCGTCAAGCTAATAGTATCGCGGACTCAATTCTTGCTATGTGACATTGCGGTGCACTATGCTAACATTAGCTTGAACGCTCCAATTTTACGACTTTCACTGTATTTTCGTAAAGATAATGAAAATATTTAGCTTACTGATGCTCATTTATCAACAGAGAGAAATTGAACAGCAGTTTTTACGATTTCCAAGAAAACAAATATTCAATATCTTGAAACCGTTGTACAGAGTGCCGCAACACAACTTCTTTCTTGCGTTCCAAAATGTTACGAAAAAAGGAAGTGACATTGCCGCACCCAGTATACTGGTTGTGTACTTGCCATTTCTTCATGGGTAACAACAATAACCTGATGATGCGTTACGTAAATCAACTGTGACAAATACCTCAAAGCATTGGATACCACAAAAATGAACGAGAGGCAAAACAACAAGAAAATATATTTTTTGAATGGACGAAAAATTAACTGAAAAGCTATCTTTCAGAATTTGAAACTACCTCGTTGGCAATAAATTATAAACAGAATATTACCAAAAACTTTTTCAGTAAGTTTCTTATCACTATTCTTTGATGGAAATTTTCTCACGTAAATCTCCGTAGTAATGTAATTTAAGGTTATCAATGTCCCCTGAACAGTGAAAAGAAATACCAGGAGTGTTATCTGAAGAAATTGCAAAGGTTAAGACAGATGTTCTTCAAGACGTCCCAAAATGCAAAAGTAAGGAAATGTTGCACACTCTTGTGTTATTACAGTTTTCTCATGGGTAAACAGTCTTGCGTTGAAAAGTTAGCTGAATTGAGTTATATTGAGAGGTGGCAACTTGAATTTCAAGATTACGAGTATACGAGCCTTGATAATGTCAACATAGATTAGTAGCTGGACTTATAAGTTACCTCGTAGCGGGTCCACTAGAGGACATCAGCAAATTAATCATAGAAATGGACGTTCCGAAAGCATGTTCTCATTCTACCAAATTTCGTCATTTGTAAACACAATACCATAATGCACGAACGAGTAGAGGCGTCAATAGGAAATCCGCCTTCGCTTTGGAGAAACTGAACATTAGCATCATCACCATCATCACTGAGATCGCACCTCAGCAATCGAAATATTCTACGAAGAAATTTCTACTAAATGATTGATTGCATATCTGAATACAAATATAGTTTCTTTGTGATTTTTAAAACTTCATCCGAAGGTAGAATAAAAAAAATGAATACTAAATTCTTCAAGTGAGAATAATTGAAGTTCATAGCGTTTCTTCCGGCACTCCCGTGTTAAACACACCTTTTTACAGCAATGATTCTCACATCAACGGGAGAAGTGACTTCACTTGATTTTCTTTGATCCCTCAAGCTTAATATCGTCACGAATAATGAAGTAAATTTCAGCAAGAGCGACAGCCATAGCCCCGCAGATTCCCAAAACAACCCGTACAGCGAAGTCTGGCGTGGTTAAGCCGGCTGCCATGAAGATGCCGTAGAAGGTCCCGACGACGGAAAGTAGGTATTGCATTCCCGTGATGAGATGCTTCATCATCTCCTTGTGCACTTCGCGGTACTCGTTGCCCAGAGTAGTCGCATAACCCTTCTTCAGTTGAGAAATACTCGCAGTCATGCGCTGATATTCCTTGTTTTCCTGGTCAGCTCTCAGCTTCTGGATGCGAGCTTCAAGCTCGGGGTTACGAGGTGGAGGCTCGTAGCTGGGGAGCAATATTTGGCTCTCGTTGAGCAGCTGGTGGATGCGCTGGGGCATGCCTCGCTCCCGCAGTTTACTGTGGCACCACTTAACTTCACTCGTTAAGAGGAGCAGCGACTCCGAGGGACGATTGGCAAGATCGTTCTCTTGAGAGTCGCCTATTTCAGAACTTTTCAATTTTACTTCTTTAGTTTGCGAACAGGCTTCCGTGATCGTCGATTTTTCTGAAACTGTTTTTCTTTTTTCAAGATTCAAAGATTTACGATATCTGTGTGAGATGCAGATTTCCTTCTCAGATTTAACAGATTCTTTCTTCCATTCAAAAAAACGCTTGATCGATTTCGGAGCCCCAGGACAAGCTTGTAGCTCTTCCAGGACAGAGAGAAAAGAGGCAGACGGGATAACCTTGATGAAGTCCATCATGGAATGTTTAACAAACTTACACTCAAAAAGAACAGAATGCAAGAGTCTTATTTACGCCACATAACTTATGCAAGACAAAACCCATACACGTATGACAAGATAATTTAGACGATTATTAGAAGGTAAACAAAGCTACGTAGTCTTCGGAACGTTTTTGGCGCTCTCAATGTCAAGCGCTGAGAACTTGTCTCTGAGTTCCTTCTCCTTGAGGTCGTAGGCAGCGTTTATGGAAGCGAGCTTTGCAGCGACTTCAACCCTGGCAGCTTCAAGACGGCGCTGTCGGTCTGCTCGCTGTCGCTCTACCTCGCTAGTCTACAAGTAAAATAATTGGATGGTTTAGCACAAAAAAATGTTCAGTAGTACACACCATAAAGGCGTGAAGATTTGCAAATAATTACACATACACAACTTAGAAACGATGCGTAACTTTAACTAAACTATGCAAATAAAGGATCATACCTACATACGAGAACTATTTTTTCAACTTTCGATGGGCTAAAACAAGAAAAATTTGCATAACATAATAATTTTATTGTCAAATATACTGCACGGTCTTACTTATTTCTCTACATAATCGTTAAAACGGATACGGTCTTATTGCCAGAGGTACGGGCAATTGAACATAGTTGCTACGATCGATGCTTCCGCCAAACGTGAGTTACGACATGTAATGTTTTCTGCAAACAGAATCACGTAGTGCTGCTGGAATCCATCGGGTCATTCCATGACATAACCACAGGCCTTTAACCACTACATCTCAGATTTTTAAGAACATGGGCCAAAACCTACTGGTGCAAATTTTAGGCTTCTACAACTGCTAGTTTTTGAGTTATAGTTTGAAGGTGTACACAAATTACTGAAACAATATAAATACTACTTCATTCATTTCATAAAGGGTAAATTTTGGGGGGGGGGGGT
>VCRD01002290.1:35616-49768 GCA_006783055.1 Trinorchestia longiramus | reverse complement strand
GACTTTACCATTTTACGACTTTATCATTTAACCTTCCGTAAATATTTTAAATTAATTTTTGAAAATAATTATTAAAAATTTGGAAATGTACCACCGGTGGTACATGCGGCGGTAAGTGAAATCCTCAAATGTACCACGGGTGGTACATGTGGCGGTTAACGTGTTAAGACTACTAACAAAGAACAAAATATCCAAATGTTTATAATTATTTTACTGCGATCAATAAGGAGGCTGAGCCTCCTCCATCGATGTTACTTTATTTAATTATTTTTGGCTAAATAACCTTAAGTATTGGATCTCAATGAGCACTAGATCAATGAGTTTAATTCACTAAAAAGGAAAGCTGACCAAAACTTGCGTTTAAGCATAAACTAAGAGGATTTTTTTGACCACCAATGGGCTATAAAACGGGGCAAATTTGCGATGCTCCCGCCAAATGTCCATCGTAGAATGAGCAAACCATGCAGTGACTTCATGAGTGAGGGTAGTGTACGGGAATGGTATAGGAAATTAAGGGCGAACCGGCATCCATAAAGAAGGTGGACAAGGGCGCAAGTGGTGGTGGACTCGTCCACTTTCTTCATGGACGTCCATTTGCTCCTTAAATTTTCTACACAATTCCCGTACATTACGTTCACTCATAAAGTTGTCCCCGTACACCTCGATAATTCTGCGATGAATTGCAGCAACACTAGATCCTGCTTGCGATTACAAACGGATAACACTCCGTAACTCGCATTTGGCAGGAGTATCGATCAAGGTACCCATGTTCAATCGCCAAACCTAAGGCTATCATACTGTCTCAGTTTTGACGAATATGTGGAGAAATAAGTCAAACCATGTAGGAACTTCTAGTAATAAATTTATGTTATGTAAATTTGCCCCCTTTTTTTATAGCCCATCAGAGGTTGAAAAAAAACCCTCGTAAAACCTCAGGTCTTCTTGCAAATGAATGCTTTAATTTGTGACACTGGGCAGTAAAAATGGATGAACAATTAACACATGAAGCCATAAATAAAATTCTAAGTATTTAGAGATTCTAATCCAAGAATATAGAAATGATAACCTGGGCTTGCTTGATTTCTGTTGTGAGCTCCAATGCTCGGAAAAGTTGCTCAACTTCTTGGTCCCCTCGCTTCTCCTGAAACAAGAAATAAAAGCTCAAGAATTGAAGACAAGAATATCCAATATTTCATTAAGCTTTTAATTTCTCTTAGCATAACACACAACTTTTTGACCTTAAGATCAATTTAGCCCCACATAAACAGGTATACTCTATATTAAACCATAAACAAGAAAGAAATTGGCTGTACATGCAAATGGTACTCGACCTATATTTTATGTTCTCAATACAATGTTCTCAGAAAACATGCAATTTTCAGTAAATTTAATTCTCAACACATCTGCTCACATACCTTCAGCATAGATAGCATCCCATATAATACGTTGTCCAATCATAATTTTTATCCCAATGTGTGAAAACAGAAACTTAGTGTATTCGTAATGACCAAATAAAGAAGTACATTTTCAAGAACGCATTTTTGAGAACTTGCCTAATTACTGGAGCCTTAACATTAATACAATAGATTCTCAATAATGCTGTATATTGACTTATCTACATCAACACTATAATACAACGCCAGGTGTCTCCTTAAATAAATAAATTTATACATTTTTGTGCTTAATTTCTACTATGTTATTACAATGGGAATCTCCTCTAAACGTTGGTAGTTAAATCCGTAGACTTTCAGGTATATAAATTCTTAACCTCAGGAGTTAGATCCGTAGACGTTTTAATTAGATCTGAGAATCTGTTGCTTTAAGTACTTCCTTCAAATGTATGATATTAAAACCAATTATTTTTAATAGGCATACAGACTAGTATATAATAGACAATATTTTCATCTCTCTTTGTGTGTGTGTATGTGTGAGTCCGCCCCATTACTTCCTATCGATTACTGAAAAAAATTATTGAACTGAAATCAGAACGGGTATGCATGTATCATAAGCATTGTATTGTGAATCTCAAAGGCGCTGTATCACTATAAAATACTCATTTTTTTGTTATTACTTTTTTTTACCTGGCCATGTTATCAGTAGATAATCTACAGAATGGAAGTTCTGCATATATAGATGAAAAATATTCACGGGTAAAACTGTAAAATGCATTTTATTTCATAGGTCCTTAATTTTATCACTTTTAAGGGAAGGAATTTCAACGGGTACTATCTGAGCCATGTTATCGGTAGATAAGATGCAGAAACGAAGTTCTGAATGAAATTACTATGAAGTATTAATTTAAAGCACAATAATTCATGTAAAACTTTAATGCATTCATCTTTATAATTTCAAATTAGTCTAATCTAAATCGTGGAATTTCTACGGGAACTGTCTAGTTCTCTATAAGAAATAGCTATTCACAATACGGGCCATGCAACAAACTACTAGCGATATATTTGCTAAATGTATCCTAAACCTTTAGATTGAAGTTTTTTGATTCTCTTGGCAAGTATGTAGGAACTGTACTTATCCATTCTAAGAAGACTGCAAGCTGTTTTGAATGCTAACGGTTTTCATACACCATATTAGGCACGGAAACATGTTTTTTTCAAGTGTTTCCATATTTATGTCTAACGCCTTTAGGTAGTGATCTAGTTTTAATTTTATAAATTAGAAAAATTACCAGTTTAGGATTCAGATCAATACGAATTTATACATTTTTTGATGTGGCCTTACCAGCCAGTTGACCAAGTTGAGCAATGAGTGTTACCTACGCAACAATCCAAATAAATCACTGACTATCTACACATAGTGATTCGCTATTATTTGCAAAACAAATTATTCAATTCAGTATTTTTTTAATACCTACAAGACAAAAAAGTAAGAGCCCATCATTTAAATCATTTACAGCTTTTAAAGCTGCTACACGAGAGGCAGAGGTTAGTCTCTTCGGCCTATGATCATTCTCAAAAGAATGAACGTAAGTTCAGTTGCTGTTCCAAATATGAGTATTTACAACACGTCACACAACAGACATCTTCAACCCATCGAGTAGAACAAAACTGAAGTAGAAAGAGTTATGAACCTATTATTGTTGTGAAATCTTCACGCTTTGCTGGAGAATCACAGAACACACAGCAGAAAAATCTAAGCAGATCATTCATCTTACACCCCGTTGCAATAGTACATGTTTTGAATACGCCGTGGACTATGTACACACAACTACCCAAATCTCAAAGAGCAGAGGCGGTAGGATGTTGAATGCTGCTATCAGCAACGAATTTCCCGGAGAACTTATAATTAACACTCAGGCCGTCTAAGGACACTTGAAGCAATAAGAGTACGCTCAAATTTTTTGCATCTCTGAACTTATTTCGCATCTTTGGCAGTGCAGTGATCCAAGAATTCTAAGATTAGATACTGTGTCACAGTGCGATGTTGATCAGTGTCCTAATAGCGAACATGTCTCCATTTGCTCATCCTCATTTACCCTATTGAAAGATTCATCAAACAAAAGCACAATACATGAACAAATATACAGGGTTTCGTGCAACTCATTTGTGACTAATCCAAAAGTTACACGATAACTGATCTTGGTTTTACCATAGGTTATCTTCTTGGCTATCTCTGAATCGGATAATATTGCTTTGAAGAGATCACTGATGGATTGGTTTTAATTGTAAGTGACGATGAATGAATTGTAAGTGACGATTTAATTGTAAGTGACGATACAAGACCTAAACGATTTCGATTTTCTGACAATTTTGAGCTATTGTGGAATGGTCCAAGTCAGCGTTAGTCGCTTGATCAGAACTTGTCTGAGATGTGAATGGAGATGATTTGAAAGTTCGAGCTGAAAATGGTAACACTAATATATTGCCAGCTATATTTGAGATATTTATCAAGAGATATAGGTGCTCATGATGTGCCTCTTACATTTACAGGTTCTGTCGTTGTTGTGCTTTTGAAGAAACTTGTTAATTGAGGGTCTGGTGATTTTATTGAAAATGACCTGGAAGCATGTTTATTTCCTTTTCAATGACTTTCTAAAGCTCCTAGCCCCATACTACCTAAATGAATGCCACTGTTGCATAATTTGTAATGAGTATGAGTTGGAGAAGCATCTTGTCTGGTAAGCCATTGACTGTACTTGCCATAATTCAGCCAATTATCATTCAACTTATTAGTCTATTTGGGAGGCATTCCAGGAAGCCCAGTCATACAATAGTGTCTGAAGTTAATTACCTGTTGGAATAAAAGTGACATATTAGTAACACCAATTCATATAAAATAATAACACAATTTTATAAAAATAAATGTGAAAACATGTTAATATTCAAAGTCTGAAAAACAATGTTGCAGTACAGCTTTCACACAGAAGATAAACATGAGATGGAAGATATATTAGCTTGATATCATACATAGGATGTCGAGGAATGAAACAGTTGGCTTGACTTAGAAGTCTATTGCAAATAAAAACGTTCATTTGTGGAGTTCAGTTAAGAGGTGCATTTGAATCAAATTGAGAGATCAATACTTCCAAGAAATTTTTTCCCATTGAGTATATCTTGTTGGAATGAAGGAAGTAAAATGAAAATTAATTAGTGTAGACTAAAGTTCATTTAGATCACAGATGGTGAAAGGGGGTAGGGGAAGTAGTTGCATATCACCTCATACTAGGCTACGTCACTGAGAACCCCAAACATGAAAGAAGACAAAAGTTCAAATTAGAACGGGAAAGAACCAGTTTTTACTCACAATCTATGGTATTAACTGTTCCATGTCTTTTACGGCTTTTTAGGTCTTTCATTTGATTTCACTAATAACTAAGCTATGTTCTACCACACCTTGCAGCTTGTTACATATGAAATTTTTTGCATATTATTCCTACATACAGCATCACAGGTTACAACTAGGTAAGAAGCTTAAATTCACAGAGGTATCAGACTCTCAGTGGGAGTCATGGTTCTACCCTGTATGGTACTGTGAGTTTCCTTATTTAATTACGGATAATGAGTATGAGACACTTGTCTAAATATATATAAATCTGTTATATAATTACCTATTTCTATGATTTTTTGTGTAACTTGCACCGAAAAGTGGTAGAAATATATCAGCGTTGGACATGGGAACATTGAAAAATATGGACCAGTGCAGTAATTTAACAGCCACTGTCACACAATACACATTCACAATATGAGTGCAAATGATATATTACTCTTGTTTGTTTTTAATAACTCACAATTTATACTTTCTTAAATTCAAGGACAATACAGTCAAAACTCGTTACTATGCCACCTTGCTACTATGCCACTCACTATTATACCACTTTTGCTCGTGTCCGACAAAATTCAACAGAAAATAAACTTACTATGCCACCTCCTAATGTCGCTATTATGCCACGATTGTGTATGTTGTACATTGTATTTTCGAATTCAAATTCGCGAAAGAGCCGAATCAGTCCAAGCTGGCCAGGAAGATGAGCAAGAAATGGGGCATCGAAGTTGAGAGAACCACAGTGAATAGCATTCTCAGCAAGAAGGATGCAATCGAGGAGGCCATCAAAGCTGGAGTTCCATCGAAGAGCATAAAGGTGACGCAGGCTCACGACCCGAAGCTCGATGAAGAGGCGCTCATGTGACTGAAGCAAGCAAGAGGACAGAATCTGCCTGTCAGCGGCGACCTGATCAAGGAGAAATTGATGAAACTGGCCGAGCTGATGCACATTCCAGACTTCATGGCGGGCGACAGTTGGCTGGACAATTTCAAAAAGCACCACGGCATCACGTTCAAGACAGCACAAGGCGAAGCTGGAGCGGTAGATTTACAATCCCTTCTTGAGTGGCAACAACAGGTTCTCCGGCCCTAGCTTAGACAATTCTCCGCAGAAGACGTCTTCAACGTGGACGAGACTGGACTCTTCTGGCAGCTGCATCAGAACAAGACCTTGACTTTCTGGGCAGATCTGTGCACTGGAGGAAAGAAAACCAAGCAAAGGATCACTCTTCTGGTCAGGGCAAACAGCAGCAGCGAGAAGTTCCCTCTTCTGGCGATCGGCAATTCCAAGAGACCCCGTGAGGGGGAAATCGTTCTGTTCGAGGAAGCCCAGCGGGGAATGGAGCACCGTCTGGAAGTTCACGCAGCAAAGAAGCGGGAAGCCCGGTGATGCAAGCATGCGATCGGCCAGACAACGAGATGCAAGAGATCCGCCGAACGAAGATGCGCCAGCTGACGATTCTTGAAAGTTTTTTGGCTGAGCTGATAGGTAACTTGAGAGAATAAAGCCGTTTTACACACCCTCGTTACTATGTTACTCTTGCTACTATAATACAGTCGCTCGGTACCGACGGGTGGCATAGTAACGAGATTTGACTGTGTACAATTTTCTGAAATCATTTCAAAATTTAAGGACAAATAATTTTTTCAAGGACATTTCAAGATTTTTATGGATGTGCAACAGTCCTGTTGTCATGATAGTAATGATACATTCATAGGTTTGCATATTCCAGGCGATGTGTGACGTATATGTATTAGGTGTGTGTGTATCTTACGAGGAACAAGGTATCAAGCGTGGAGCGGCGACGAGGCACCGACTCACAATAAACAATTAACCGAGAAGCGAGCTCGAAGGCTGGAGGAAACACAAACAGTAGGGTTTGAGAAGGGTCGCGGTGTTTGGTTTTGTGGCGGTACGCGTTAAATTGTTCGGGTGCATATTATGACAGGTCTAATTTATTTATTAGTAATTGATTTAATGCATATAAAAAGGTAAAAGTTTATCTACCTACTCTCAATTGTATGATGATTGATTGTTGCCGAATTCTTTTCTCTCATAATTTACGTAATATTGACTCAATATAATACAACCATATTTCAATTAATACTTGTAATTAACACAATTAATTAAATGCAACAACATACACACGTAACCGCACTAGAGGGACTCTAATCCTCTGAATACATGATATGTTAAAAGGTATTCCCAGCACTTCCTTTCAATGGCAAAATGAGGGCAATGATATACACAAAAGATTTAATACATGCTATTGTAAATTCACGAGATGGGAAATGTGAGTCTTCTACCACATTTTGGCATATAACCCACAACATGATATCCTATTGAACAGTGCATTATTAATGGATAAATTGTATACTTAATAATTGAATAATTGAATGTGCATACGGAACAAATTAATTAAATGGTGTTCAAATCAATTTACGAAATTTACCTTGTCGCTAACCTTGATCACATATATATATGATATTAAACTTGCTCTTACACAGGAGATTCGCTGTTGATGATGGTTACAATGTTTAATACTCACGATAAAACACCTTAAAGATGCCGCTAATTTTCCCTCTTATCACGGTGCCCCCCTTATTTCCCCCATGCCCTAGACCTAAATGTTGCTCTCCGTCCCAACAGTCTACATCGTCGACGAGATTTAGTTTCCAAGTCCCCCATTAAACACTTTTACACCTATTTCACACATACCTCCGAACTTATACCTATCCCCTCAATGTCGATCTGGCTGCACAAGCCTACATTGCCGTTGAGATCTAATTCCCCAATATAAGTCCCCGCTGTGGAATCGTTCTCGCTCCTACTACTGTCGCTCACACTTGTCGACTTGCTCTTCCCTCAATCTCGGCTCTCTCCCTTTGGTTTTCTGAATCTTGCTTATATAATCCGGTGGTGTTTTCTAGAACCACGCCTCCTCACTTTTGGCCCCTCCTTTCACTTTGGTCTTACTTGTTTCCGTTTGCGGTTTTGCTGCGTTGACTTTTATTGGGTCAGCGGCCCAACTGCTCGCATTCCACACATACCTATTCACCTTCCCACATCCTTATAATGTATCACCCACATCCTTACATGTTAACACATCATTCCACATCACTATGCCTTAACACTACTATCACCACAGTTTCGTGGCTAAAGAAAGTGTCAAACAAGAGGCAAATTTATTGGTAGAGATCTTGTAACTCAAGAATTACGTAGTCGTGTAACTTTCAAGTTGATTGAAGAGTGGGCGGAGTATACCACAGACGTTGAGAAACCCATTTCAGACCATTGGACAAATAGGGAGATCGGAAATGGAAAAGATATGTGGGAGGAGCAAAGCTCATAAAAACGTTAGGAAGGATAGATGGGGACTTGGGAACTAGACCTAGACAGCGATGTAGGCTATTGCAGCTAGAGCGACATCTAAGGCTTAAGTATGGGTTTAGGGGTATAGGTGGAGTAGGTGTAGAAGTGATTGAAAGGGAATTAAATTAATTATCACACCGACGAATGACAGATTTTACACGTGCACCTACCCATGTATAAAGGGGAAAATTTAATTATGCAACAGCTAAGAATGGAAGGGAAAAAATTTACCTTTATTGCTGAGCTGTAATCGTGAGTGTTAAACATCGAAGCCCATCATCAACAACGAATCTCCAGTCTAAGGGCAAGTTTTAATACAGTGCGTGCCAGAATCATATGCAACTGTATTTTTTGATTCTCACTCCCATAGTAAATAAAAATTAGCCACGCTTGGTACATTATATGGCAATACTAACACATGCTCAGATCTAAAATTGTAAGATAATCTGCGCAATAGTGAACAAATGGCAGCCATTGACTTGAATTCTTGCAAGTTTCACCGTCCCAACTTTGTATGCAAGATGGTGCTTCGAGTCATGCTTCGGTAAAGGTGCTTCGAGTCATGGTGAGAAGTCTGTAATTGTTCAAAAGCTGAGTAATAACATATCTACATTATAAATAGCAAAAGAATTGGGCCGTGACCATCGTACTATTAGAAAATGTGACCAGCCCTGATTGTTGCAACGGTCGTTCTGACAAAGGGAAAACTCATAAGAAAGCACGTGTGTTGCATCAAGCCATGAGTAGGATCACGAGAGAATGCTGCCTTAACCCACTTAAAACTAGCAAAGAAGTGTTTGAAAACGCTGGCGTTCCTAATGTGCCCAAAGCCACTCGATACCGTATTCTGAAGGAGGTTGGAAAATATGGAAAGCCAGAGGTTCACCCTCTATTAAAGGATATCCACAAGAAAAAGAGGTTAGATTGAGCGAAAAACCACATGAAGGTTAATTTTCAAACTGTTCTGTTCACCGATGAGTGTCGAGCGACTCTTGATGGACCCGAAAGGATGGTACTGCTGCAAGGATGGTTTACGTTCCTACCGGATCAGGCGTCAACAAGGAGGTGGGGGTGTCTTGTTTTCTGCTGCAATCATTGGTAATGAACTGGTAGGACCATTCAAAGTCACAGATGGAGTGAAAATGACTGCTAAACTCTACATTGACTTCATTAACGAACACCTTTTACTCTGGTACAAGATGAAGAATTTTACATTCCGGAAACAGATAGTATTTATGCATGATAATGCCCCGTCTCATGCTGCAAGAATAACCACGGAATATTTGGAGTGTTTTTGCCCGGCATGGGAAAATCATGCAATGGCCAGATTGTTGTCCAGATATAAAACCCATCGAGAATCTGTGGAGCATCCTGAAACGGGAGATTTACTCCGGTGGAAGGCAGTTCACCTTCAAGGATGACCTCTGGAATGCCGTTCTAACTGCTGCCAAAGAAACTTTATCAGATGAAACAAAAAATTTGACACCTTCAATGGAAGAAAGGCTTTTTCTGTTGGTAAATGCTGCCGTTGTTAAGGAGCATTGTAATTATATACGATATTAATTGCACTATTCAACCACATTGAAGCTTTTTGTTTTGTAATGTCGTTTTCACATTAAATATTCCTAAAATCATCTATTTTATCATTTTTCGTCACCAGTTGGCCATATTTGACACTGTACAGATGATTTGCATATAAAGTTGGCACGCTGAAACTTACCAGAATTCAAGTCAATAGCTGCCGTTTGTTTACTATAGCGCAGATCATCTTACAATTTTGGATCTGAGCATGTGTTAGTATTACCATATAATGTATCAAGTGTCGCTAATTTTTCTTAAGAACTATAGGAGTGGGAATCAAAAAATAGAGTTGCATATAATTCAAACACGCACTGCATAGATATTGTCAATGTAATCGAGGTTAGCGACAGGGAAAATATCGTAATTTGACGTGAGCGTCCATTGATTCAACTAAATTGTTCCGTGTGCACACTTAACTATTCAGCTATCAAGTATGTAATTCATCTGTAATAGTGCACTGTTAATAGGATATCATGTGTGGTTCAGATGCCAAAATGTGGTAGATAACTCGCAATTCCCCATCCCGTGACATTTAGAATAACATGTATTAAATTATCTGTGTGTATCATTACTCCCTCATTTTGCCATTGGAAAGAAATAATGGGAGCCTTTTACCATTTCATGTATTCAGAGGATTAGAGTCCCTCTAGTGCAATTACGTATGTTTGTTGCATTTTATTAATTGTGTTACAAGTATTAATTGAAATATAACGGAAGAACAGCATGCAGAAAAACCATGCATTGAAACCAAGATGACATTAATTATGAGAGAAAATATCTCGTCACCAATATATCAATGTACAATGAAAAATAGGCAGAAAAGCTTTACCCCTTTTTATATTCATTAAACATTCATTTAATAACAAATACACATTATACGATTTACACGGATCACCACACTGAATTCACGAGATTGGAGCTCATTAGATACATATAGTTACATAACTAATTGCTCTGCTACTTCAAAAAAAAATTAAAGCTACTTTTACTACTTCAAAGTTCACTAATTTTACAAGCAAACGTCCCTCTGGCCAACAGCATCTTAACTTTATACCAAAATTGCCGTCATTAATTTACGCAACTATATTTTCCTAGAGTTCCTACCTTTTGGCCTGGAATACAGGCCACAAAGGTAAGTAAATGCAGTTATCAGGCATTAACATACTAGGATAAATGTACGAAAAAGTAAAAAACAGTTTGAACAAACTCTTGTCTCTGTCACAAAAAGAATTCAATTGGAGCAAGAAATATCTATTAGATTAAATCATTTACACTACTAATCAAAAAACCTCACATTTGGTGACAATCAACATGACATCTGTAAACAGAGCCGGACACCAAATAAAAACTGCAAGATAGAAGCATCAAGTTAAAAACATACTATAGTAGTGAAAGTTAAATGCAAGAACTGTGCAGTAAAACTGCGCAAGCACTTTTTTGATAAGTTCGCTATTGGTCCAACTGCCATAGCTAAACACTTTCACAAGCATTTCACTTACCTCAAATTCACTCTTGAAAAATGCTATCTCGCCCTTTAAAAACGGCCTATGGTCAAACAGTCGAGAGAAGACTTCAGCAACCTCTGCAAAAAAGTGAAGAACAATCTATACATATAATAAAATTCAATGTGTTTATGTTTGCTAGACAATTCCCATGGAAATTCCATCATTTACATTTGACTAATTTGAAACTATTCTAAAGATGAATGTATTAAAGATTGATGACAAATTATTGTATTTTAAATTAATATTTTTTATGAATATATACAAAACTTCCATTTTCTATCTTATTTTACAGGCCATGTTATCATTAGGCCGTGTCATCATTACCATCCAGGCCCTACATAGTATCGATTGAAATAAAATTCATTTTAGAGCTTTAATCATGGTCAGCATAAGAACCTGAATATTTGTCATGAATATATACAAAACTTCCATTCTGTATTTTATCCACCGATAACATGGCCATGTAAGAGAAGAATGCTAATACCAGAAAAATGGGTCATTTTATAGTGATTTGGTGCCATTGATATCCACAATACAATGCTTAAAATACAGGTACGTATACACGTTCTGATTTCAGTTCAATAATTATTCCTCAGCAATAGATAGGAAATAATGGCACAGACACACACAGATAGAAATACACTGTTTATTATATTCAGAGTACCAATAAGTCTTGTCCTCTTTTCTTTAACTTTGAGTTATTGGAGCAAGGAAAAACTGTGACTGCAGACATTTACTGTCAGCAACTAGAACATCTAAATGCATAGTTGCGTAAAAAATGTTCTGCTCTCGTGAAGAGGAAAGGTGTCATTTTGCAACACGATAACGCTAGACCACATTCTGTTGAACAAACTAAGAAAAAATAAAGACCTTACGTTGGGAAGTTCTTCCTCACCCATCATACTCGCCAGACCTTGCTCTAGCAGATTTTCCCTTATTTCATTCTTTAGAGCCTTTGAACAGCAGAAAAAGATCCACAAATGTTCACGAGGTTGAAGCGGAGTTTAATTCCTTTATAAGTTCTAACGATGTTAATTTTTTTTGAAAGGGAGATTAAAAAGCTCCCAAGTAGATGGACAAAGGTTATACAGTAGTGCCTCGGTTAACGAACACCTTGGATAACGAACAATTCGGTTAACGATGAACGATTTCGCTAAAAATTTGTCCCGGATAATGAACAAATTTTCGGATGACGAACAGTAAGACAAAGAATGCACGCGCATTCCACCCTCAGTCGCACTCGAGACGTTGTTGCGGTTGGACGTTGCCTGTTTTTATCGTGTTGCATATGTGTTTTTGTGCTATTTTTGGGTTTTATTTGCATAATATAGCCCTCAAAAGTGTCTCCCAAGAAGGTTAAAATCAAGAATAGTAGTGTGATGAAAAAGCAAAGGCCAACAATTGAGACAAAGATAGAAATTAAATCTAAGCATAAAAATGGAGTGCATGTATCTGATCTTGTGGCAGAATAGATGTTTAAATCAACAATCTCAACCATTTTAAAGAATAAGGAACAAGTCAAAGGAGCTAGTGTTGCTAAAGGAGTGAATACTCTACCTAAGCAAAGGCCTCAGGTAATTGAAGAAGTAGAAAAATTGCTTCTTGTGTATATAAATGAGAAACAGTTAGAAAGTGCTAGCATCAGTGATGCTTTAATTTGTGAAAAGGCGCTACAAATCTATAATGATTTATTAAAGAAAATTCCTGGTATTCGTGCTGAGAGTGATTTTAGTTTTAACACGTTGACTCCGAAGTGATACGCGTGTGGGCCACTTAGGTTAGGTTCTATAAATTTTACAGTGCCTTCTAGTAATAATATGTACAAAGTGAAGATTTACACCGGCCAGGCAATCGGAGGCATGTTAAGCCAGTCGAGGTTGGTTTGAAAATTTTAAGCATAGAATTTTTAAGCAGCTACTTCAGACAAGGAAGGGGCTGAGAAATTTGTGAAAGAGTTCAGTGATTTAATTCAAAAAGCAGGATATGTACCACAACAAGTGTTCAATGCAGATGAAACAGGTATCTTTTGAAAAAAAATTACCAAAAACCTTTATTACAAAGGAAGAGGAAGCACTGCCAGGGCACAAGCCTATGAAAGATGGGCTAACTCTTCTGCTGTGTGGCAACGCAAGTGGAGATTTTAAGATTAGGTTGCAGTTGGTCTAGCATTCAGACAATCCACAAGTGTTTAAAAGGATGAATATCATTAATAACAAATTACCTCCTAAGTAATAATAATACTTCCAAAGTAACAATGCCAGATGTTTTTGTGGAGGGGGATTCCCATCAAAGCAGTAACTCCATCCCTTCCTTCCCACAAAACCATCCACTTATGACATCATATTGCATTTAAAAAAGTTTTCTCATGTTTAAATGATTTCTTTAATATTTTTATTTTTATTTGATACTATCTGTACTGTATCATACTGCATTTCTCATTTGAAAAACACACTTATAGGTTATATGTTATTGATAGTAGCACATCAACTGGGCATGAGAACCAATTATTTCTATTTCCATTGTTTCTCATCGAAAAATTCAGTTAACACACATTTCAGTTAGCGACCAGCTTTCAGAACGGATTGCAGTCGCTAACTGAGGTACTACTGTATCTAATGATGGTGACTATTTTGTTGAGCAATAAAGATTTTCTACAATATTTCTTTCAATTCTTATTCCTAACAAAAATCAGGACAGAACTTTTTGGTACTCCTAAGATATGTAGATATTTTATGTCCCATCTGACAGCTGAATTAATTAGGGTGAAATAATTGGAAACAAGGCATGAATTAGATATAGGGAATTTGTCATGAGTTATGACATATTCATAGGTTTGCATATTCCAGGCGATGTATGAAGTATATGTATGAGGAGTGTTCGCTGTTGTGATACTCTCTAGCTGAAGGTATCAAGTGTT
>VCRD01002289.1:14832-93400 GCA_006783055.1 Trinorchestia longiramus | reverse complement strand
AAAAGGTAATCTCTGTTTTATTATCCCTAATTTCATGTATCAAATATTTTTGAATCATCTCTATACAGGTTTCCATTAACACAAATTTCATCACCATTAGCATCTTCAAAAAATATGGTCCAATGATCCTCGAAGACATGATGCCACACCATACTGTTACTTTAGCTGCGTGAAGTGGACGTTCATGAACTTCTTTTAGATTTCTGAAGCCCAGAATCTGCAATTTTGCTTATTAATAAAATCATTGAGGTGGAAACGTGCCGCATCAGTCATTATTAAATTCTTTACAAAGTTTTCATTTTCTGCAAGCTGCAAAAATCTATTCGCAAAATCTAATCGCTTTTGGTAGTCCGTAGGATGAAGTTCTTGGGTTAATCGAATTTTATATGGATGATACTTTAGATCTTTTACCAAAATACGTTGCAGTGAGGTACGTGACAATCTCAGTTGAATTGAACGTCTCCTAGTTGACGTTTTGGGCCGATCAGCAACACTCGTAGCAACAAGCTGAATTGGAGCACCAGTTCGTACGGTCCGTGGCCTGCCACAACGTTGTCTGTCTGCTGTTGTCCCAGTTTCTCTAAATTTCAATACCAGTTTTTATGCACTTCTTCGAAGGACTTTTTTCAATACCATCAATATTCCTGTACTGTAATTCCTCTGAACTGCAGCAACCGAACAATTACGTCAGAAGTAAAGTTCCACTATATTTGCTCGTTGTTTCATTGCGTAGCGATTCATTTTGGGGTGGGGGGGATTTTATGAACTTTTTGGGGAATATGTTGTGATTGTCGGTAGACTTGATACGCTGGTAGAAAACTCCTTATTTACTAACCAAATCTCTACCATTTGTAGTTTTATAGCTATAATAGTTTTAAAAAGGTACCTTACTTATGGGTCACCCTGTATAATCCACTATGTATCTCACTCTTGCTGTATCTGTGTGTATCCGTCCCATTACTTCCTCTCTATTACTGAAGAAAAATTATTGAACTCAAATCAGAACGGGTATCCATGTATTACAAGCATTGTATTGTGGATACCAAATGAACCGGATCACTATAAAATACGACATTTGTTCCGTTATTAACTTTCTTCTCTTACACGGCCATGTTATCGTTAGGTAAGATACAAAATAAAAGTTCTGTATATATTCAAGAAAAATATTCTGATTCTGATGGTACCACGGGTAAAACTGAAAAATGTATTTATTTCATAGATTTCAAATCTGAATTGTGAAATTTCCACGGGAACTGGCTAGTAGAACAGAATATGGCAACAAGAACGAGTTGTTTGATTCATTCTTTGGTTGATATCAAAGTCCCATGCCGTCTAACGTAAAGGCGTCGATCAAGGACATGCACTTCAATCACACACAAACATTACAGTCGTGTGTATGCACCTAAATCTCGCTGAAGTATTTCAGTTACGCTCAAGCACTGCAATCATACACAGGCCCTATATTTTTGGGTAACTGGTTCCAGGTTTTGGCAATTTTAACTGGAAAGAAGTTTAGAGCCTGGGATGTTGTGGAGTTTTTATTATTAGTTTATAACCATTATTTTTGGTTTGCATGTTATCATCTCTGTCGAAAAGCGCTTCCAGAGTAACGTCGTTAAAGCCGTAGAGATATGTATTTATGGACCTTAATGAGTTATCCGCGCAGTCAACTCTGTTCTAGGGAGATGAACTCAAGCTGCTGAAGGCACTTTTCGTAGTTCATATTGCAGCATTCAGGAATCATCTTCGTTGCTTTACGCTGAATTCTCTCCATTTTGTTCAAAATCAGTCGGTACCAACAGAAAAGATGAAAGGGAAGATTTGACACGGAATGTGCTTAAAAATGAAAGGTGAAACGGAAACGGATAGTAGGAGGGGAATAGAAATATAGTATGTACGTTGTACATGATTTAAGGGGAAGCAGTATACTCTTGGGTTTGTGTGCGAGTGGCATTATATGACCCGTCTGGGTTTTGGATGGTCTCTTTAAAAAATTAAGTTCTCATAGTTGACTTTTCTACATGGTCGGCTAAAGATAGAAAATGGTTGCACTGTAAAATGGTTCTATTTCGATGCATGACATCAATGAATTGACGTCTACTGTGCTAGACGTAATTTTGTGCGGCTAATCAGATTGATGAAAGTTGATTAATACAACCGACGGTCTGTGAACTACAATTATAAGACGTGTGCTTGACTCTAACATCCGTTCTCGAATCAATTCAACCACTGATTTCAAACGAATAGAGCAATACTGTAAAGACAGCTACAGATTCCACTTGGAAACCACGAGTAAACTTGTTTGTGCATTTTAATGGTATTTACATTTTCATTTTGATGTTAGTAGTACTTCAAGTTTCACGATCACCAGTCTAGACTCACTCATCTTTTTCTGCAACCCTGTGTGAAGTGCTACAACAGAACTACGTTTTCTAGCTCTGCAATATATCCTCGAATTATTGTCACTAAACCCGCAGTGTATTTTAAGCATTCATGATTCCATGGCTCGTGTTATGCAATTTCTGCTGGAATGACTTCAGCCACTCTGAAGTACCATGCATTGACTCTGTGGTACAGTTTTTGTACGGGAAAAATCCTGTTTGGTTGCATTTGTCAAAAGATATTTTAAATAACTATCGGGAGATTGTCATGAGTATCTGGGGGACGTGGTGCACCTCAAGCTGGGGTAAGATTCGATGGGTATGTATTCACCACTGTAGTTAATAAACTAATATCAAATGTATTCTTTTATATCATTAGTAGTGTTTGGGGAATAATTATGGTTCAGAAATGAGTAATTATTTCTAAGACAGTGGTTTATTTTGTTAGATATGAGTGCATGAATCTTCACGCTCTCAAAATTTCTTTCTTTTGCAATGCTCGCAACTCAACTAAAATAATGGATACGATTCATTGAGATCACCATTGCAGGACACTAAGTGCAGGCCAGATGTATCCTGCAGCTAGTGGTTGGTTCTGCAGTAGGGGAGCTGACCATACACATGTGCTGTGGCGAGAGTTCAGGTAGTGGTATGTGATACATGTGGGTTCGATTGATGACTTGGCGGAGGCTGTTATCCCCTTGCAATAAAACAAATGAAATCACTCAATTTGTAATAGTGAAAGAGAGTCGGTTTTGAGTCTGTGTTAGTCGCAGTGTTGTTCGTGGATGAGGATATTGAGCTTGCTAATAAATAGGTGGAGATGCTGAGATAATGAGTTACTTACAGTGAGATGGATTTGTAAATAGTAATCAGCTGAATAAAAGGATGATTTATCTACGTGTACTATTGCTAACACCGGGTGTCACGGAGTGTTCAAATGTCAAGTTGAGGTACAATGTTCTCTTACTTATTGCAGGTGTTACGTTCAAGGACCACCCGCAATAAGTGAAAATCCGCGATATAGGGACGCTATATTTATTTTGATACCACGCACAAAATAACAATAAAATATATAACTACGCACACACGATGGTCCGATGCTCACGTGAAATGGAAGAGCGGAGAGGGAAGGAAACAAGAGGCAACGGTTACTGAGCCAATCAGCGAATGGGATACAGAGCAGCATTCTCTGGTTGGTCGCTTTTCATCTGTCAACCAATCGTGTGTTGTTTACAATCTCACGTCGGCAAGTAGCGTCTGAAGCGGCCACTGCGCAAATCCTACTGTTCGTTTTTGGTGTAAATCATCCGTTGAGTAAACACGTTATTTACTGTAAATCGTAATTTTAGTGTTAGAATTGATATTTTAAAATTTGTTTATACATTTTGTGATTTTCAATGCAAAATTCATGAAATATATACAGTACTGTAGACCATGTACTACGTATGGGCTGAATGAGTACCGCAAAAACCCGCGAAACAGCGAAAATAACTCGATAAATCTTTAACATTAACATTTTTAAAACCCGCGAAATAACGAGTCCGCAATAAACGAAACGAGAAGTAGCTAGGAAGCACTATATTTGGGTATGCATCTAGTGGCAGGAGTTACCGTCTGTTATGAGGGATTATTCTGCGACTACTACGGTTTATTCTGTGACTATCACAGATTATTCTTTGACTACTACAGATTATTATTACTACTACAAATTATTCTGTCACTACTACAGATTATTCTGTGACTACTACGTATTATTATGTGACTATCACAGATTATTCTATGACTGGTACAGATTATTCTATGACTATCACAGATTATTCAGTGACTACTACAGATTATTTTGTGACAACTGCCGATTATTCTGTGACTCCTACAGTTTATTCTGTGACTACCACTGATAAATCTGTAACTACTACAGATTATTCTATGACTACTACAGATTATTCTATGACTACTAGAAATTATTCTTCGACTACTACGGATTATTTTGTGAGTATTGGCAGGTTATTCGGTGACTACTACAGATTATTTTATGACTACTACAAATTATTCTCTGATTACTACAGATTACTTTGTTGCTTCTAAAGGTTATTATATGACTACTACGAATTATTCTGTGACTATCGTAGATTATTCTGTGACTCTACAGATTGTTCTATGGCTATTACTGATTGTGTGTTGGAATGCAATATCACTGGTGAGTTAATTTGGTTCTGCCGTGCATTATTTCATGAAACGATCGTATGTGACACCGTCATTTGACCTTATTAGGCACGTTATGGGTTCTGAGATTTTTGAATGCTATGTTCTATTGGGGAATTTATTGAAGTAGTTCTGTACTTCTAAAATGATTTGAGTAGCTTCTGAAATAGAGATCGTGATAAGCTCCTGCATTTGATTTTCTCCATTTTGTTTCGGCTCACTTGTTTGCAGTGTGAGTGATCGCCACATTAAATATCATACATCCTAGACTTAGATGTCGCTTACCTCGGGATATATGGCCGTGGCTGAATCATGATTTAAAAATTTAGATGTAAATGGTTGTCCAGTAATTTTGAATTTCAGTTTCGGAAGGATTATATAAATTTTCAAAGTTCAAAGAAATGACACGAAGTTAATCTTAAATTGAATAAATCTTGAGTATGCATTGCATATAAATTTCCTGCTTTAAACATACACTCGTCCTATCTTGCGTGCTTTTTTTCCAATTTTCCTATACTCAAAGTGGACATTGAGTAGGGAAGAAGATAGGCCTTGTTGCTTTAGTAGACAATTTAGGTTTCGATTTAGCCGTTAGGAGCTGTTAAGAGTGGCCACTTTTACGAACAGGATTGGCCGCTCAAGGGCCGCAGAGCTCGGTTTCATCTGCATAATCGCATCTGTGTTCTCCAATGTGCCGTTTTAGCAACTTTGATTTTGTCTCCACGGTCCTAGAGCTCAGGAGGAAGTATTCATTAATGCATCCGTTTGGTCTTCAGTTTGCTCCAACTCTCATTGCACGTCTGCTCTGTAGGAGCAGAGTACATATCACTGTCGGATAAACTTTTCGTTTGATTATTCTATTTGCAATCATAGTTTTACGAGTGAAAAAAATGGACTTAGATCGACGACAGACACTCGTGTACGCTTACCATGCCCTTGGCTGACGAAATGTCTGACTTGTTTTCTGGTACTGAAACTGATCAGCCGAGTATGACCATCAGGCCATCGAAAACTCAACAAAATTCAATAAAAATACATATTTTATTCAAATTTCTTGTGTCACAAAACAGTGCTGACTTGAAGCTAATGCCTGTAGTACGGAGCGACTCCCAACGAAAAGATTTCAGTGCAGAAATTATTTCATTTTTGGATGATATTATCCGTAGATATAGAAACAATATTGTTGACCCAGGAGAAACTTTTTTACGACGACTCGTTTAGTCTTCATGGTCTTTTCCAGCGTCGTTGTTGATTAAAGCTATAGATAAACTAACATTCCTTTCATACTTCCTCAAAATACTGTATTACTAATGTTATTATCATTGTGAATATTTCTTCAGTCTTAAAGCTTTTATTCCTTGTCGATGCAATTTATGATGCATTACATGATTGTGTGTTTTCAAAAAGAATTTTAGGAAAATATATGTATGAGGAAAATTAATTTATTAGCTGTACATAACTTTTTAGAAACAGCAAGAAAAGACGCTCACATGGGATGAAATGAACGTATAAAGCTGAAATATATATGTTATCCATACACCTACAGATCTATCGTATTTTTCATGTCGTATATATTCACTGAATGAATTTGAAGGGTGGAGAGCACTAGTGGACTACTTGCATTTTTTCCCACAGGAGAAAATGCAAGTTGTCCACTAGTGCTGTCCACCCTTCATATAGTAAACTACTGGATCGTAATCGCCTCTGTCAGCGCTGTGTTAGCGACAGCACGGGAGTGGACTACTTGCATTTTTTCCCGTGGAAAATATATTATATTTACCATGGGAAAAATGCAAGTAGTCCACTAGTGCTTTCCACCCTTCATTTATCCATTGCTTAGTTGATCGTTTTAGGCACGATCATGCCTCCAGTCTATGAACTGTTCTATCTGGGAGAAGATAAAATAAAAACTTTACTTGTATTGTGAACGTCGTCTTCATTTAGGTACGTCTGATACGACCTACAATCAGCCACTTCTATTTACGAGTTACTCCTGATTACTTGGTAATCCACGTTACTAGATGCCCCTGGTTATTAGGTATTTTCTAACCAGACACCCATGGTTCCCAAGTTGTTTGTAACTTAGTAATCCTAGTGACCAGGTGCTCTGTTGCTTGCTATTCCTGATTACGAGGGTCCCTTAAGTATGTGTAGTTGTAGTTTAAGTCAATATTTGGCAAGTCTCATCTTTTCATAGTTCCTTTTCTTAGTTATCACATGCATCTTGCACGCTACGACAATCAATCAATTACTGAGCTGTGGAGCAATTAGTATCCATTACTCTTGTGCAGGCACGACAGCGATCCAGAGCTCACACAGGATCCAAAGGGGGATCAGAGTGTCTTCAACCACTCCTCTGACGGGACCCCGCCCCCTCCCTACCACCGCCACCGCCGCCACAGAACCCGCCACTCCTCCCTCACACGCGACCCCGAGCACCACCTCAACGACGACGACGACTCTTACACTAAACAATTCCACCGAAGTTTGAAATTCTCAAGCAAGGCAAGTGAGAGCCCACAATCAAAAAGCATTTTACCGTTTTTCCGCACGTCTTCAAGTGCTGCCAGCAGTAGCAAACTATCTAAGGTTAAGGCAAAAGATCCTTCGAATAGCGCGTCTTCTGCCAGCCCTCCTACCAACTCTGCCCTCACCCACACCAGCTTCTCCTGTACCACCTCCCAGAGCGGTGCCTCCAGCGTCGGTGCCTCTAGCGGGGGCTCCTGTGGGACATCCGCCGCTGCGGATCATCTCATTTGTGAGTACTCCGTAACATAATTGATTAACGTGATTAATTAACCTCATTGATTATTCTATACCCAATTGCTCCTCTGTTAATCTGTTCGATGTTGCCTTTTCAATGACTTAGAGAGGTTTGTAATTAAAGAATATCTGTAACCCAAATTGAATTTATATCTTACTGGATTAATTCAAGTAAAATATTCCGTCTAGGTCAAATAAGTATTTCCATAATTTTTTACAATCCACTGAGAAGCAAAGAATCTTGCTCCTGAGAGATTCGCTTACCGATGTCGAAACAAATTTAGTAATTTTTGAAAGTACATTTTAAATTTTTGCTTAGATACACTTTTATTTCATACGTTCTTGAATGAAGCTCTCTCATGTCAGGACATGAATGTGATGAATTGGAAAGCGACTGCAACATAGATTAGGCGTCATCTACAGCTGCTGCTACAAACCCTTTGCCGAGTTTAGCAGTGGAATTTTAGTTAGACCTCTTACTGCAACCCAACTTTTATGTTAAGCATGCACTTTTTGGAATGTTTGTTGCATGTACGTGTTTTTCTTGAAACAGTATTAATATTCTACTTAACAATCTAAAAAGTAATATAAACATGTATGGCATTATGTTTCAATGTTTTGTAATCTTGAATGTTATTTAGCAAGCATTGGGACGTCACAGGACACGTATTGTACGCAAACTTTCTTCATGGAAGATGTGTTTACTCGCGTGTGCTTGATTTTGTAACTGAATTTTGTCCGTGAATAGCAATATTTCAATGCAATTTTTTTTACTTACGTGCTACTTTGTTGATTTTCGACTTTGTTAAATAGATATATATGTCTATTTAACAATAGACATAACAATATATATATATGTATATATACTCGTATATACATAGACATAGACGATGATCTATTCAATGATTTCATTGAGTCGTTTATTTGTTCTAAAACATTTTTTTCACAGGTAAAATATATTTTCTGTTAAATAATACTTCATTTTCTTTCAATCTTATTTTAATTTATGGACTTTTTTCGTTAAGGCGCTCCATGTTCGTTTACGTCCACATTTGTCTGTTCATCTACGTTTCTTCATTTGCGTTTTTAAGCTGAGTACCTTTACTTTCTAATAATCTTGTTCATATTTACTGCACCTCATGTTAATCCCTAATTACTGTTGTCGATAAGTTCACTTGTCATAAAAAGTTCATTTTTGTCTATGCTTTGTATTCGTTTTAATTGATATTTTCTCTCATTCGGATGAACTTCCCCGTCCACACGCTGATCACATACTGTGTGGGGCACCAGTAATTCCACAGGGAGATAAAAACACTCAGTTTCATGGATCCTAGTTAAACAAGTGTAAATTCTTTGAAGCTGTGCTTTTGACAGGGTCGCAATTGACAATAAGTGATAGCAGGGAGACCAGGTGTGCCTTTGTGTTCCTCATGGTGTGCTGGTCCACCGTTGCGTGATGTAGCTCTCGTGCCGCATTCTACATCACCGGCCAGTGTTATTGTTGGGATGCGTGTGTGCGTGTGAAGGTATGCGTGACGGAATGCGTGATGCATGTGTGTGTGTGTGTGAAGGTATGTATGACGGAATGCGTGATGCATGTGTGTGTGTGTGTGAAGGAATGCGTGACGTGATGCGTGTGTGTGAAGGTAAGCCTGTGTTTTCAGAGGTATGCTGGTATACCACGTAATGAGTGTGCCTGTCGGTTTGACAAAATGAGTGCTCGTAAAAGTATGTATGTGGGTCAGTATGAATCCCTCTGTGTGCAATGGCGTAATGCCTAATTAAGCAAGCATCATTAGTTCTCCTACAGCCTGTATATTAAGTCTTTGTGTGTGCTTTGTGAAGCAACATGTTCCAATGGAAGTGTAAGGTATGTCTGTCCCTGTCCCACAAATACCTCGTCACAGATCATATTTTAGCGCTATTGAGGGAGCAATGACACATTTTTGAAACACGAGATAATTAATTCGCGTATTTTGCTTGCAACGCTGTAGAAATTTCTTATTATGTGGTAAAACTACCAATCACTTCATTAGACTCGTCTGTTATAAGCCAAATCGTCAAGTAGATTTGAGGGCATTGCCTTCTGTATGCCTTCAGTCTACCATTATATTTAAGCAAAGAAAGCGCAAGCATTACATGTAAATGGAAAATTTCTTTGAACATAATGTGGCTGTAAACAAAGTTTTTGAAGTTTGACACCTGCCTGGTTGTTCTTCCTACGCTTGTCTCCGTTATCTGGATTGCACTGGCGTGGCAGGAAGAGCAGCACCTGCAGAGGTCTTCGACTCTATTGTGATTTCTTCAAGAGAAACCTGAACTGTTGTGGCTCCAGGTTAGAGTGAAGCGTCTGTCTCATTCTACGATCGTGCTTCTACGCTCAAGGTGTTATTCATGGTCGGAGTGTGTGAAGCTGTGCTTTTTTGTCTAGTCCAACAAGTGTTCTCTCTAGATAACTAGGTAAAAGTTCTTCATCTGATATCTATTATATTTACTATTGCCATTCACCTGTAAACTCTAATCCTCAAGAATTTTTACAGAGTGGCCTAATTATTGCTCTTTGTTTTTTTGTCATTGTTAAGATATTTCCCTGCCTTGTTCATGATATTGAAAACACTGACTAATGTTTGGGTAATGATTGCCTAGCCCAGCCTATCACACCCTGAGCCGTGTCTGCCCGTGCATGCATGCCCACGAGGGGCTTGGCGGCACGTGCTAGTACTGAAACTAGTGATGTTTTTTTTGTATTCTGAAGCATTCTGATTTACTGTGTTACTTTGTCTGTGCAACTAGACTACTTTTGGAGAGCCTGTCGAAAAAATAAAAAACAAAAAATTACCTCAATGAAGATTGCCGTCAAATTAATTCTTAGCATAAAGGAACTGACTATGTAATATAAAAATCATAAAGTTATGGACAAACTTCCAATTTGGACACATTTGTGTGAACAGGAGAATAAGCAAGCTATCGCTTTTAGGTGTTGATTACCATTAGGTAGCCACTGTCAAAGATTCACAATAAGATGAGAATGTGCTAAAACGCATAAAATTAACTGGCATGGATTAATTTTAGTAGGTATGTGCCCATATTTTCTATGTTAGATCTGTGATGCTGCACCTGTGTAAGCATGGCTGTGGAAACGAGATAACGAAAAGTAAATTAAAACATGAACCATCGTGTACTCTTTTTCATCATTCTCCTTTTGATTACACGGAAAAAATGATGAGGAAAATGTAGGAAACCACTTTTGTTAACCTAAGTAAAACAAAATTAAAGACCCGCCAGTATCAAGCTGTCATGTATCTGGCATGTTGTTCAACTGTAGCGCACCCTGGAGATCGAGGCCGCCTTGCTGATGTTCCGCGTCATGGAATGCGTTCAGGTGGTGACATTCAAAGAGAATGATGCTGCACCATAGTGCGGTTACCTACAGCTGTCATCTACAATATAATCGGCAACACATAGTGTACCGAGGCGCAGCTCAAACTGAACTCTGTCATGGTGAGGGATCGAGTTTGCGATGTTCGTGAAGGCTACTTTCGAATATATTGATATCGCGAACTCGCTTTTTATACTCTAATATTAAAGTTATCACCTTCAAGAGTGTGAAATGTAAAAAACTGTTGTTCAACCTACGTCCTTGATCGACATGTCGATGGTGTTTGTTCTTCTCAGTGTAGTTTTCGAACTATCACTCTTCATCGGTATTCCCATTTACTCAAGGCGAATGAGTAAGGCTTGTTGCAGAAGTCTCATTTGGGCTTAATTGGTTAGTCTCATCTTTCTTGTGTGCCTTATTCGTTCTTCTGCTTAATCTATCGCTGGCTCATGGGTGAGGCCTGCATACCGTAACACAGGCATCTTGTTGGAGTGCCGTCATTTCTATTCGTTTGTTCGTATCTTCATATTTTTATCTTTTCACATTTTCGTCTCTTCGAGACCCTTATGTTCCCTCAGTCTGGTGCTATAGTGGGCTGCATCAACCGAAAACTGGAATATTGTATCAGTGTGATGTAATTTTAACAAATTCTTTGTTGAGTTAGGCTGACTCTTAATTTAGCAAAAACGCTGGCTTAACCCTTGACATAATAAAAAATAATGATGAGAGATTTAAAGTATTTAGTTTCTTCAGTTTCGGTTCATTCCAGAATAGAGTTTTTGAAATTCGTCAATAATGAAAAACCTAAGTTCTAAATTGGTGCATCATTTTTTTATAAAACTGACATTAATTTACATTGTGTACGACCTATCTGGAATCTTATTTATATTTTCCTTTCACGAAAGGTTTTTGGATCTTCTTGCATGCTGCTCCATGTTATGCTTTAATATGAGACGCAGTGTTCCTCATTCACATTTACGGACCAACAACTTGTATTGGGACCCAAACCTACTGTTTTATGCCTTCTGTTTTGGGCGGCTATTGAATTTTTTTCAGTATTTTTGGTTGTCTGTCCTTTCTAATATTTGACTCACAGGTGAACGTTGGCCTCCGGTTTGGTCTCTTGATTTATTTTTCTCTTTGATATCTCGTCTCTCAAAGGAATCACTTAGTAGCTCCCTTAAGGTGCTGTTTTATACAGCGTAGGTCTTATAATCTCGTTGAAATCAATTGTCATTTTTTCAAGTTTTTTGTTCTGAAGATCATGGTGATATAAGTGATATTTGTTGCCAAATTAACTTCTCATATCAGCCCTGTTACAGTACTTTTTTCTGTGTTCAGCTTTGTTACTCTTTCGTGTGACAACAATCTGAATGTTGATCGATACTCTTTTACAATCACTAGTATTTGGTCGGATTTTATTTTCAAGAGTGTCCACTGATGCCTTACACTTGGCGTTTTCATGAAACTACAAAATTGCTTAACTTCGTCGAAGGTTTGAACGCATTTATCGAAGTTAGAAAAGTAATCAATTTCTTCTGGTCAAATATACTACGACAGTTCTACAAACCTCTTCTTTCTTTAAAAAATCGATAGGCTTTCAATTTCGTAATGTAAGCTTTTGCTTATTCTTTTTTCGTTGAACTGTTTTACTATATTATGCCAATCATATCGCCAGGTTTCGACTTGCGTTTTCTATTTTTTGTATTATAATCAATCGTTGCTCATAATTTTTTCCTTCTTTTTTAAGTTTCTTGCTTCAATTGTTACCGCCAGTGTCTAGCTGAACTTGATCAAACTCCTGCTTGATTCTGCTTTTCAATTACACGTAGGAACTCGCTCGCCCGAATCTTGGAACTTGGTCCAACTCCTCCAAGTCTGCGAGGGCGACGGGCTTGTAATTTTAGTGCCGCTTTGTTCGATCCATAAAAGCTTCCTGTAGCTCGGACATGGCGCGCGTGACCTCCAATTTTTAAGATTCCCTTGCCAGAAGCTTCTGAACTTGGATTATTGCGCTGTACTGACCCATTAAACCGCATTGTCGGTAGCCCTAGGGGAGTAGGGGAGAGATGCATAGTATGGGTTGACTTAAAGAAGTCACGCATGGTTATGCACTGGTAAATCAGCACAACTGATTATAAAAATATTGTGTTCTGTGATCACATTCGCCTAATTATTTTGTTGTTTATTTTTCTTTTCAAGCATACCACGCACAACCTTCCGTGCCAGTGTCTAAGTTATTGCTCTATTTGCGCTTTAAATTTTTCGGGTTTTCGTTTCACTTTGATTTCTCCTTTTGATGAATAACTCTACATTGGGGAAAACTTTTATCCCTTATTAATTAAACTCTATGATATCATTAAACCTTCTTAGTTTTTATTGTAGTAGCAAAATCATTTGAGTGTAAATATTTTTCTCAATGATTCAGCAAATGTTCATGCCGATCCGATTTCTTGACATTTGAATTATATCTACATTATTTCATGCCTTATAATGGGTATGCTTTGTTCTCCACCGTACTGTTTCCGAAGCATTTTAAACTCCGCTTTGAACTGTCGTTCGTCGAGGTGGCGCAACGAACATCAAAGACGTAACGAATTTCTACGCTGACCTTAGGTCACTACTGCGGACTTGGAATGCGTACTTGCAGTAGGGTGTGGCGGGTGGGTCAAGTGTCGTACCAGAATTAGGGCTCAACGCTTAACAGACCTCATGAGCTATTTGTCTTCTGTTCTTAATTTGTCCAATTTATGAAATTTTGTATTTTATAAGTGATCACTATTGTTATTGAAACACAGAGCTGAAAAATCTTATACCTGTTATAAATCTTTTGCACTTCCGGTGATGAAGTGCTCGTCATTTCTGGGACAAACTTTAATACTGTTCAGAATAAAATCATTTAGTTAATAAGATCTCTGTCATATATAAACTCAATTATGTTTGTTTAATGTGTTTTAGTTTATTTGGTATGGATAAAACTGCAATGACTAAACTTCAATAAATTTTTTGCTTCATTAATTTCGTACTACCTGGCATTCATTTCTTAATTTTTTAATCGATCGTAATGTTCCTTTATCACGCTACGATTCTAGTTTCTTAAGAAAAACTTCATCGTTCGATTTGGATTTAAATCAGTGTGTAGTTATGTTATAAGTTTGTGGTTTTGGGGCACGCTATTTCTCGTGCTTTTAAGTTTTGAGTCCGGCACTCCAGTTTGCAGGGCAGAGCAACGAATCCGACACTTCAGTTTCCATGACAGAGCAACGAATCCGATTCTTCAGTTTCCAGGACAGCGTAACGAATCCGACACTTCAGTTTCCAGGGCACAACAACGAGTCCGATTCTCTAGTTTCCAGGGCACAGCTACTCGTACACTGAGGTCAACAGAACCGAGCTGCCCAGTTCGTGCTCGCTCTTTGCCCCAGTTACTCGTGTACCCTGCGTTCGTTCTTCTCCTTCTCGTGTGGAGCTTGTCCGTGTGGTCGATACAAAGACAGCTCCGCGTCTGCTGATGAATCTCACACAACCCTGTTGTGTTTCTGTTTCTGGACATCCTTTAGTAATCGAGTGTTTTTGTATTCAAGTCTGGCTGGGGCGCGTAGTGCGTCGTTTTTGTTGGCCAGACTTCTCACCCCATTCTTGTATTTTTGTTGCTCCAGTGTTGTAGTTTCAAAACTATAGAATGGGACTCCTGCTCAGTCATGTGGTGCTTGTATTTCCCATGGAATAGCTAAACTCGTTCTGTGTGACTTCAGTGGTCCATAGTACACGTGATATTTTTATATTCTGATCGCATTACTGGTCTAGGGCATTGCATTCATTCTCTTCCATGTGAGGTGTTTCCTGTTCGTGGATCGCATCTGATCACCTGCAACCAACTGATTCCTCAAACGAAAACGTTTGAGGAAATATTTTCGATTTGTATTTCCTGACGGGGAAACACGAACTTTTTACGTGGTTTTTGAATGCGCTTTTTCAACGTATCGACCTATTTTTCGTACCTAGAACCGACATAATGCGTTGCATAAAATCACATTGTTATGAGTATCATTATTATTATCATTCTTATTGTGCGAATAAGCTGTACGAATAGTCTCCTGTAGACACCGAAGAACGGATTCTTATTGATGAGGCAAGTGCTTCTCAGGCATGCTATGACGAATTCCCGTTTCATCGCTATGAAACTGAAACGACGCACATCGGCTCGTACCATTTTAATGAGATGCTTTGCAAAAGTTTGATAGCGTTAAAAGGCACAAGTTTTTTCATTATCTAGATAAAAAAGCTCTCTGTGTCTTTTCAATCAGAGGCAAAGGTACTCTTAGAGGCACTTTCGCATTGCAAAAGTACATAGTGTAAAAACTAACAAGTTTTAGCATTACTTAGATAAAAAAGCCCTCTGTACCTTTTCATTTAGATACAAAGGCACGTGAGAAGTCTATTGTACGAGCAATCGTTCTTCCCTTATTTATGAAGAAATTTGTGCTCTGTTCTTTAAGCATTTTGCTGCCGAATTTAACATTTCCGCGCCCATTAAAAAATAGGATTCGAGGTACTTCAGTGGTGCACCTTAGCCTACTTTGCAAGCAATTTGTTATTTATTCCGTACCACCTCTAGGCCACCTAAAATTTTGGAAAGTTTCAAACTAGAACTTTGAGTTTAGATTTAAGAAAAAATATATTTTAGTCAAAAAATTGATTTTGAATTGAAATATAAACACTTTTTGGTTGTAAAGGAAGTATGAACATAAATTTTCGGATGAATCAAAGTTCTCAGTAATTAGTACATTTTAAAATAGTCCCATGTTTTTCTCTTCACTTGATAACAGTAATTCATGCGGTGGTGGTCATTAATTTTTCCCCAATGAAAAAACTTTTGGGTTTTAATGTGCGCTGCGTTGAAATTGTAGGAGGAAAATTTTTTACGTTTTGTTTGTTTACTTTGAAAATTAAATTTTAATATGAAGAAAACGTACCATCAGTGTTACTTAGAAGAAGGGAATGGTGAAAGTTGATTAGGATACGATAATGCGACATATTTCTTTATATGAAGAGGACTATGTGAGACTGTTTTCATGGTCATTGGCGCATAGCTGCCCAAGTTTTTTGTCCAGCAGCTTGCCTTAATTTTATATAAAAATACGTATTCATGGGAGGTACGCCACAGCACAGGAAAGATCAGTGTCATTTGATAACGATGTCTTCACGCGTTGCTTCTGACCAAATCTTTGCTGTCTGAAAAAGTTTAACTTTCGTTGCCAGTTCACTGCCTTCATGACTTGTAGTCATGATTATTCACAACAGCATCAACTGGGTTTGCCTGTTAAGCCTCGCCTTCGGTCATGTCTCGGGTCTAAGAGAAACCGTGCGGATCGATGTGATTCACGTCGGGAAACAACAATATTCGTCTTCTATTTATATAGCGACCTTCCTCCTGCAAGGGTTGTTAGCATGCGAAGACGAGTCCTGAAGCAGTAGCACCATTAAACGAGGATAATCATTACCAATCAAGTTTTTAATAACTGTGAAACGTGTGTTTCCCCTGCACCAATAAGGAAGTAAGTCCACACTCCTGCGACTTACCTGACATTTCGCCCCCCATGTTAATTTTTGGTTGTTTCAGTTCGGCTGTACTTGCATTGTGTGGAAATTGGGATTTCACTCCGAATAAATTTGCGAGAATTATTAGTAATGTTTGAGGAAATTCAATTTTGAATTCATGACTTTTTTTTACTTTCACTTCAGATATTTTCACAAAACAGATACTTTTTTGTTGGCCTCGTGCAGTAATCCGCTGAACATTCGTTCATATCAACGGAGAAGAGATTGAATTTTCCAAAGGCTTATCTCTCTAGGCATTTTAATATCCTAACTCAATAAAAAAGTATGAGTTTCGAAATTTTTTGTATCGAAATCCTACGAGTGATGCAGTCGGCCTCAGAAACAAAATTGTTTTTCAATATCTGCCCCCGGCGTTGTCCGGACTGAGTGGAAAGCTTGGTCGTTAATATAGCTTCGAGAAAAAGTTTGAAACTTATAACTTCTGCTACACAACTTGACTCTTATTTTTTAACAGCCACAACGAGGTCTTTGACATTCCTTTACAGAGTCAAGCCACTTTTCTTATTTGCTCTTGTACGCAGCGTCTCATTACGGAAGCAAATGCACTATTTATTGAAGTGTATTACAGGTGTTGTTTTGTTTTAACGGCAATTAGTTGGTAAATATTCCATTTTGTTCTTTCTTTCTCGTCTCGTGGGATGGGTGGTTGAAATCTCACGCGAACGTCCCCCAACTTGAAGTGTTTTCATTACTATTTAGTTTTCTGCTGGTGATGCTCGCGCCGTGATTCCCTTCAGCGTATTTCCTTCAATCTCGCGAACTGATGGGCTTGCGGTTAAAACATTCATCTTAATTGTATTATTCTACCCAAAGTCAACATGTAGGCCAAACTTTTAGCTCCTGCTGTTTGCCAGAGGGAACGCCTTTCATATTTACTTTCAAGCATCTTTTAGACACGACTTTACTTGCTGGTTTTGGAGTACCTATACACAATCTACTCTCACCTCAAAATGTGCAACTAAATTATTAAGCTTTGTTCGTACCGAATGATCATTTACTACTCTTGTATATAATAGACTTAACTTAAAATGCCTCAAATTCTGACATTTTAAAATGGATGTTGGTTGAAATTGTCATACACTCGTACTGGTTTGATTAAAATACCTTCGCAGTCAAGAAGTTTAATCACACAACTATTGCTTCAATTGAGATTAGCTAAACATTCTAGACGTTTATTCCCCCAGAGAGTCTTCAAGACAAATGAGAGTTAAGCCTTATGCAAATTCTTGAATTTCCAGGACTAAATAAAGATTTTTTCCCCTAGTCAGCGCCGATGGACTTGCTGGAGCCGCCTTAAGGGACCTCCACAGTCTAGCGGCAGCGTATAATTCGAGTTCTTTCTTTATTTCCTTGTGCAGCTGCTCGAGTTGCTTTGAATTCAACGTAATTGTGTGTTAGAAAGCTCTGGAAGTCTTTCTGTGATTTGAAATATTTTGGAACATTCTAATTTTATTGGAAAATTTTAATGGGTTAAGAGTGAACAGTTACTGTATTGGCTCTAATGAATATTTTTCTTCATCAGATGTGTTTTGGGCTTTGCACGCTTCGGAGCTATCGTTTAGCAACGTACGTTAATCAGCAACAGTTTTTTCAGGAATTTGCTGGTATTTTTTAGCTTTATTCATTTTCTCTTTCCGGTTTTTCTTTGAGACGCAACGGACTACCGCCCGCCCGCACAAGTGTCAGCGATGCTGTGCAAAGTTTACCAAATTCCTGGGTCTGTTTCCCACCTCTGGTCTATAGATCACTGATGTTGTTAAAACGTCCACGAGTGGCTACGTGGGCATAATGAGGTTGTGATCGTGCCATCGAAATTCCGGCTTCGTCCTGTACAGCTCACAGAAGCTCGATAACGCACTATTATGATGTTTTTTATTTAGGTTAACTACATTGGTTTCCTATATTTACCTTATGGTTTTTTTCTCGTATGGTAAGGAGGGGGATGGTGGAAAAAGTGTATGTACGAAACTGTTCATTTATCTGATTGGCTTTTCGTTTTTAGCTCTGCAGAAGATAAAGACGATGTTTCCCTTGAAATGCTTTTTAGTGTTGTATGACTTGCTTCTAGCTGATGAAGAAAATCGTTAATGAAAATTTTTTTGTTGACTTTAATATTCTCTTGCGTCAAATTTTAAGATAATTTGCGATGTTTCCCCTCAATACAATGCCGTTAAATAGACATGCTAAGAATTGAACTCAGCATCCATTACCCTAAAAAACTGCTGAAAGAGCAATTTACTCATCGGTTCACTCTAATTTTCAGACTCTCGCTAATAAATGATCCTGATACATGCCCTTCTAATCTACAACTAAATGATCGCTAGTAATCACCCCAAATAGTTAATCCTTTAGCTGATTTTCCAAATAATTGATTTCTATACTGATTTTATCACAAATAATTGATCCATCAACTGACTTCGCTATGAAAGAACTCATTCTAACAATATCAATGCGCTGAAGCAATGCACGCTATTTTAATCATAGTGTATTTTTAATATTTATTTAAATGTCTACAATGCTCATCTGTGCTACAATATAGTCATCAGTCTCAATACTCGTCAAGTTCAATACTCGTCGAACTCAATCAAAACTCGACAGACAATACTCGTCAATCTCAAAACTTGTCAATCTCAACACTCACGAAGCTCAATATTCGTCAAGCTCGCTACTCGTCTATCTCAATGCTAGTGTCGTAATACTGGCCCATATCAATAATCAATAATACTCTTCAAATCTAATTTTAATTAAAAAGTAATCCATTTATGCGGTTATACGTAGCTAATAAAAACGTTTACGTTCAGCTTTGTGCTACAAGAAGAGTTTTCGCAATTCGATTTGATGCGCTAAATTCATCACAGTGCGTCCTGGTTGCAATTATGGTCAGTGCTGGGACCGTGTGCTAACCAGCACTTCTCTTTATTTCCCAGCCTTGACTGCAGCCTCATTGTGTGTGTGATTCTGTCTGCCATGGACGCCATTGTTTGGATTTGCTGTCCAATTTCCCCGACCATCAGGCGTTTTCCCAAGACCTAAAAGATAGAAAATTGAGGTTTCGCTCGCTTTTGTTTACTTCCGGACTCACCCAGATTCCCCCTGCGGGAGCGAGGCGTTCTGGGAGCGTCCGTAACCTTCGGGATTCTGTGTTCCCAGTGGTGTCCTTTGCTGGATTCCTCCCTCCCCTCTGACTGAAAAGGCGTCAGTTTTTGTCCTGGAAGCTTTTGGGTGCTGTTCTACTGTCTGGATGTACGAGTATGTTCCTTGTTTGTGTTCATTTCGCTGATGAAACAAGATATAAATCAAGTGAGGGCATAAATCGAGCGAGGGCATAAGTTGAATGAGGGCAGAAATCGAGTGAGGGCATAGATTAAAGGAGAACATAGATTGAGTGAGAGCATTAATCGAGTGAGGGGATGGGTTGAGTGAGGACATAGATTCAGTGAGGGCATAAATCGAGTGAAGGCATAGATTGACTGAGAGCATATTTTGAGTGAGGACATAGCTCGAGGTAGCTAGGGCAAAGATTACCGTCTCATCTTGTTTGCCCTTTTTTATGCAACTGCTTGCTCCTGCATTCCTTTCCTCAACGCGCGGTGCTTAAAATAGGTTACCATTACGATTCAGCGATTCACAAGTAAATATTTTCATTCATGTTAGAAACATATTCAATTTCTAGTTTGACATGGTTTGTCAACTCTTGTACCTTTACGTTGTTAAATCAGCTGATATGTATCTTCAGAATTATTATTTCAGAATCAAAGAAGTTATTTAAAATGACATGTTGTTGGTGATTTCATAGATTTACTTTTTATTTTTACCACGTTTTTCTGAGAATTATAGAATACGGAAGCTTCTCTTATTAAGGCAATTTTGTGTCTGTTCTATTCAGTGTTCCCAGGGGGACTTGGCGCTCTTCGAAGATATCCTGAGCTTCCCATAGCAGCTTCACACGCACTGGCTCGGTTAATCTGTTGTGGGTTTCAGGTTCAAGATTTTGTTTCTCCTTTTTGTTATCGATGAGGTGGTTGACTCATCATCATCAGTCCTTGTTTTCTTATTTTTTCACTTCATTGGCGCAAAGTAATTTTCATTAGTTCAAATGAATGAAAGCCATAATACTGATAATAAGCGTAAAAATAATGTTATTACTTAATTCATAAATACAAGACCATCATGATTTTTCTCTCAACCTTTTTAGCGATGTTGAAAATTGCACTGGTTTCTTTACTTTACACACTATCTTTCCTGTTCTAAAACACCCCCAGTAAAATTTAATGAAATTCATTTCATGTATTATTAGGTTAACATCGAAGCATTTTCACAAGCAATCAATTTTGTGAAACTTTGCTGAACTCATTTCAGTCGTGGTTTAGAAAGTAAAATCAAGCACAGCGTGCTGGTGCTGTCGGTGAACTTCTCAGTCTGTATTGGTAGTTGATGCGTCTCTATTGGCCCGCAGCTGGCGTTTGTTCAGTGTCCCAATTACAGGACAATTGTGACACTCGTAATGAGGCATGGTGCTGAACACTCGGCGCTGTAGCTCACGAACTCGTTTCCAGATACCACCCAACATGTCAATTCATTTTTTTTCGCACCTCCTGGCTCCATCTTCGTTAAGAGAACATCATTCATGATGATTTGTTTGCTTAAGAGTCTTGTTGTCGTGGTCATCTTTGCGTTGATGCCATTTCGACTGGATCGCGAGATTCAATATTTTAGAAACATTTTACCTGATGAAGTTAAACGAAGCAGGAGGTTGCGAGTGCACTGCAGTTGTACGGAGCTGGTGCCACCACAGAGCCAGTTCACCCTCTTCGTTGTCCGCGGGAGGCTGACGAGAACGTCTTTCGTAGGTTGATCGTTGTTGAACGTTATGTAAAAATCAGAGTTATATCGAATGTATAATCGAAGCTTTTACAGTTGAGTCTAAACGAGAAACATTTCAAGCAAATCCCATTGGAGAATTTAAAATATCTTCTTATTTTTGGGGGTATCTGTGGGTCATGCACTTGTGTGTTACTTGAGAAAATTAATACCCCAACTTGATCCCGTTATAGAATTCTAAATTAATGTCAACCTATTTGGCCTGGAGCGAGATTCTCTTTCAACCAATTTAAATGGAAGGATCTCACCAACTGTTGTCTGTGCACACAACAGTACACAGGAACAAGGAGACCAGTTTGAAAAAAATTGTATGTGTTTGTGATGTCAAGTGAAATATTCAAGTGTGGCGCTATTTGTGTTGTTTTGCCAGCTGAAGATTTATCTTACTGATTTTGTTTGAGGTGATAAGAGCTTTGTCTCCGCATAGGGAACATTGGAAATTCTTTATACTGCGATGCCAATTAAAGCGAAACCTCCAGCCTCATTATGAGAGTATGACAAACACAAACTCTGCACTATGGTAATATGAATAATTCTCGGACGCCTGCTCGTACGTACACTGGAAAGAAAGGGCGATGCAAGGTGTTGTAGGTTTGCTTGTCTTTGCTAGCTTAGATGGCATGTACTCACCACCTCTGCATACAAATGTAGACCACAATGTACACAAGTAGATTTACTAGTGTAGACTACAGTATAAACATCATGCGCGCTTACTGCTGTAGACCACGACATGTACACATCATGTGTGCTTACTGCTGTAGATCACGACATGTTCACATCATGTGTGCTTACTGCTGTAGACCACGATATGTTCACATCATGTGCGCTTACTGCTGTAGACCACGACATGTACACATCATGTGCGCTTACTGCTGTAGACCACGACATGTACACATCATATGCGCTTACTGCTGTAGACCACGACATGTACACATCATGTGCGCTTACTGCTGTAGACCACGACATGTACACATCATATGCGTTTACTGCTGTAGACCACGACGTGTACACATCATGTGCGCTTACTGCTGTAGACCACGACATGTACACATCATGTGCGCCAATTCATCAGTCGCGCACTGAAGTTTGGTTGTGTTTTTACGACGCCATGGAACTTGACTATGCCTACTAAGCTGAAGTCAATGATTTTCTAATATATTAAAGAGGCATGATGAAGGCCAAAATGTTCACTCGAACTAATCTAATTCTTTATTTTCAATTGATTGATAATTTGCCATGACGGATAATAATCATGTTAGAAGTGCTCGTGACATTGCTCACCTACTCTCAGGAACTGTGAATTGTTTAATTATACACACATACTCTTGCTACACTGACCTCTCATGCGTGAATTTTTAACCAGTCAGTAATACTAAGCCCTCTAATTCAATCTGATATACCTAACCGCCAAATTGTTACATTCTTTTCGAAATTAACTGTTGATGTAGCTAGTCACGACTGTTAATGAAGACTTTATTCGCCGTGTTCAGTATAAACTATGTCCATTCATGTTGTAAAGACGGTACTTGCATCCTGCAGCGAACTGAGGGCGTATTTGGAAGAAGGTAGGGTTCCCGAACTTCTTCTCTCAAGCAGGATTGCTTACAGTGAACCAAACTATCGTTTTTAAGGACCTTAGAGTTCATTAAAAGTGTGCCTTAAACTACTTGCATCGTGTTGGTATCACTGTATTCATAGCCTGTTATTCTTACGAATAGCTTGGTATTATTTCTGCAAGCGTTAGTGTTTGAGCTATTTTCATGGCTAGGTTGAAGCTTGTTTTCAGGTACGTGTGTTTAATTTGTGTTATTTTCATGGCTAGGTTGGTTTTAGTTTCGAGATTTTCTTCGTGTGGACAGAGCAAAATAAATAACTTTCCCCACTTTCTGACATCTTGAGTCGCATTATTTTTTGCTTTTAATTTCTTAGTGCGGTATAGACAATGGATCAATTTTACTCGATGGAAAGGTGCTCCGTTATACTGAATGATAATTATATTTGTTTTCGTATAATTCACTCGAAAAAATTAATGATCGTACGGTCGGAATGCACTTAACCTCATTTTTGCTCTATTTCTTAACGACAGAATAAAGGCTGTCTCCATCTTATTCTAAGTTGAATTAGTCAGTTTCATCTACCATTCAGAGCTCGGTTACGTTGTACAATTTGAATTCTTCTTTGTTCACGACTCTAATTTCCGACAATTAAAAAAGATTGTTTTCTATCACCTCTATTTTATTCACTGAATGAGTTACACCAGAAAGTTCCCCTGCAACACTTCACAGTCCTGTCATCCGCAACATTGGTCTAATCTTTGCAAGACGATCATGCCGTGCCGTCTATGCATGAGTGTAGCGGCTGACGTGTGTCCCTTGGCTGAACAATGTACCTGCGACTTACTCTGCTCGTTTTACTCGTTAGTCGTTTTATTTGTTTTTCTAGGAGACGGAACCTGTGACTCGGTTTGCTCGTTTTATTCGCTTTTCTAGAAGACGCAAACCTTTGACTTTGCTCGTTTTATTCGTTAGTCGTTTTATTTGGTTTTCTAGAAGACGGAAACCTCTGACTTACTTTGCTTGTTTTATTTGTTTTTCTAGAAGACGGAAGCCTCCGACTTCCTTTGCTCGTTTTATTCGCTTTTCTAGGAGATGGAAACCTCCGACTTCCCTTGCTCGCTTTCGTCTCGTTGACGCCAACATTCGCCCTTAGTAGATAGATGGACCAGGTCCACCGCCAGTTTAGTCGAATATTACTAGCTTAGACGACTGGTGAGCGAACTCGCTTGCGATGCGAGAAGACTTGGGTTCGAGTCGCGCTGCCGCGTTTGTTAGTTTGTGTATGACCATCGCTAGACAAGAATTACGGCATGGGACTTGTGTACCAACCCAAGAATGGGCCAAAAAACTCGTTCCTATCGCCTCATTCTATTCTATTCTAACTTACGACAACGAAGAGAGGATGAATGTTATATATATATATCTCGGGTTAATTTAGCTACACATTCCATTAATTCTACTTAAATTATAGAGCCGTCTTAGGAATATTCTTAAATGTATCTCTTTTATGAAGAGCTGGCAAAATATCATACTTGCGCTAATGTTTTACTTGTGTTGAAAGGTACCACTGTGTTCTCCTGGTATTCAATTTTTTGTATTTCTTATTTATATTTTTGATTTTTTCCCGACAGATATTTTGTAGGTAGTACATGCTATTGGTCTACTTTGTAGTAGGTATAACATTGCTCATCAGGAAATTGTGATGCCTCATTTGTGTAATCATTCCGCAGGAAAACCTGTTACGAAAAATGTAACATTTATTTCCTAGGAAAGGATGAGTTAGAAAAGTCATAATGTAGCGTGACTATTTAGCCTAGGCCTTTAATGTGACTTCGGACAATAATCACGTTGGTAGCATGCTAGGTCAGTGAAGTGTACCCATTGATCGCAAAAAAATATGCGTGTCATAACGAGGAGACGCGTCAAGGTGCGTGTCACAGTCAAGCGATCCGATGTCCCCTCGGATGACCAGCCTGGTGCGAATCAAAGAAAACCATCGCCAGCGAACCAAAATGAGGAGAGACTTCAACAAATTGCAGCAGACAATAATTATGGAGGAGAGGGACGAAGTGATGGTAGAAAATTTGGAGAAACTGTTCACACTTACGAGACAATTTTCGGAGAAAATGAACCTGCATATGCTAACACGACTATGAACTCGGCTGGAAATACCTCTTATCAAAACTTCAGTGATGTTTACGACACCTACGACGATGTTTTGAATACGGCAGGTGATCTCAATAGGGGAAAAGAAACAATTACTTCTTTTCCCATGTCATTGGAAGACGAAACACAGGAGAAAGTTCAAGACGAAGATCCACCCTATGATTCTATTTCAAGTGAACCCGATTACGAAACTATTGAACTCCCTGCGAAGGAAGTGAGCTTTGCTGATAATGGAAAACGCCGTCGAAGTTCTACACGATCCAGAGTTAAACTTTCAGAATTTCGAAGTCATTCATTGCCTCGTCAGCGATCTCGAAAGCTTCAGTCGCGAGAGAAGTACTTAGATAGTGAGCTTTCAACGTCTTTCGAATCAGCCATTGATGCGATAGGTAAAAGACACCAGCAGCTTCACGGGAGCCGAGACAAAAAGCTCTCATATATTCGTAGTCTTGAATCTATCAACGAAGATCCTAGGGAGAATAATAGTCTCAATTCCAGTCATCTGGTAGAAAATGGATCTGCGACAAGGGTAAGTTATTCTGATACAGTAAGGGAAGTTAGCTCTGCCAATGCCTCTCGCAACACAGTCGGTGGAGGTGTAATTTCCAGGCGAAGTACATTTGGTCGAAGTTCACCAAGCGTACGGTGGTCTACCGGAGAAATCGACCATTCAAAATCAACAAGTAAATATGCACCTAAAGAAACAGCTGCTATAGATGAGGGACTAGGTGTGGAATGGCGACAAAAGTTTTCTCCAGCCAAGATTCAAACGTTTACCGTAGAATTTGATTTACCGCATAGCAAATCAATTGAAAACAAACGATACATCAGCACATCGCTGATTGATATTTCAGACAGGAAAAAAGATAATTCTAGAAGACAGCACCATCGCCGTTATACATTGGCAAAAAATAAAACTGGATTTGATGATTCATCTAGTAGAATATCAGACTTACATGTTAATGGAAAGCCATGCGAAAACCCAGATGATTGGAAAATTGTCAAACAGTCGTCATATGCAGTTTCGTGTGATGATCTTGCCATGCTTTGTCCAGACGGCATCATTTCAGGAATGAAATCTGATAAATTTGATACTGGATTTAGTGATAGCGAAGCAAAAAATGTTATAGTCGAAAAAATTACAGTGCAACAAAGTCCAGTTGGCCCGCAATGTGAGAGCAAATTATTTATCAACGGTGGTCAGGACTTAACTCAGCATCCATCGTGGCTGAATGAACGACAAACACATAAAACTGAAGATGGGAAGCTGATAACCGAAAATGTGTCGACGAATTTGAAAACTGGGACTAAAATTCAATCTAAAACTGCAATCGACTTTGGTGATCGTGGCAAGAACCGGCTAAGTGGAAAACCTCTGACCAGATACGGGGAACTTCTAAGGACGTCGTCAGAGACAGTGATTTCTTTAGCTCGAGGTATGTTACATGAGTAAATATTTTCACGCTTGTCGACGCTTGATTGTAAAAATCAGCCGCCATTGTTACGTGGTTGCTGAGAATGTGGAGATCACTGCTGGTTTTCGCTTAACTAGGCAGCAAAATGTCAAAGACGCCATGATGTAAACTATGCTTTCCTGAACGCTACTTTCTATGCAGGGTGCACCGTTTGTTTAGTTTTAGGCTCTGGTATCAAATGTAAAGTATGCGTTAATTAAGTTTTTATGAGTGTTTTTTGTCGAATTATTGGATGAAATATTTAGAGGGTAACGGTTTATCGGATGACATTCTTTTATCATGATTTTGGTTTCGCACTTTTTACGAGCAACTACTGAAGTTTTATTGTTGCAGTGCCTTATGTCAGGTTTCACTATACGTGGATACTGTTGTTGTACGTGATTTTTTAGCTCTTCCACTATTTTTGAACATTTTACTGCTTTTTTCTCTGGGTGGTGCCCTAATACTGATTCCCCTTAAACATACACCGATGATATATTTCTCCTTGGAAGTGTTCTGAGTTGTATTCAGAAAATTGTCCTCTGTGTAGCATGTTGGCAGATTCAGTGCAAAATCCTTCTCGTGTGACGCGCAGAAGACACCTTACTCTCGTCCCTCTAACGATACGGCATGATGTGTTACGATTTAAATAAATAAAAAATGCCTCTGAATAAATGACAATAATCTGTGAGCATAAGAGTTCTGACACTTAAGAATATGAAAAAAATCCTTTTTCACAATACGAAGAAATGACCCAACTGTATACAAAGAAAATCCTTTTACTGAATGGGAAGAAATGAGCGTTACAGATTACTATTTAATGAGTACAGATTCATTCTGGTGAGCAAAACCATTTATACCAGAGGGAATCAATGGATTGTTCAATTTTTTTTTTTTATTTGACCAAAAAACTCGAGATAATGGCTGGTCATGACAATACATTTTGCTGCATCTTGCTCACACACACTATTGTCTACTTTTGTCTCAGACTAGGCGCTCATAACGCTTGTTGCACTACAAGTTGCAGGTTTAATTTTTAGTTTTAGCTTTAGTTTGGTCTTGATCACTTCTTTTCTCTTCATAGGACGACAGCGGATCGTATTAGTGAACTCGGCCTGAACGATTTTTTGTATGATATCACTCACTTTGTTCATGATTTTATGGTGTTATTGAAATACTCACTGCCACAATTGAAACTTTTTCTGTAGTTAATAAGAAAATGTTTTAACAATTGCTAAAAATGTTCAGCACGCGTTTTTTATGTCATTTGCATTTGAATCTATGTGTTTTTAGTATTTGTCTTAGTTTGTATAAAGTGTTATTTCTAATTTTTTTCTAAATCTCTCAGGTGAATATGTTTTGTTTCTGCTTTGTGGATTTTCTTTATGGGTGTGATGCGGGATTTGAGCTTGTATGTTTTGGCTGTCATTTTTATTATTTCTGCTTGTAACGTTTAGTTTCGTTTCGTTTGGATCGAATGTAATTCTCACCTTGCGCATTTATTTCTTTTTTCAGTTTCATTGCCACATTATTTGTTTCGTGGTTTCTCTAATTCCAGAAACCATGGACCAACTTGAACTAGGATTTCCGAAGCAAATTGTTTACTGTCATTTTCTAATGCTAAATTTATTTCATACGCAGTTAAAAGTAATTTAATGCAGAGAATCACAACTACAGAATCTGTAAATTGGCAGTACAGGACAGACTCCTGCTGACGCGGACATCAGAGTCCATTTCTCAGTTTGGAGAAATAAATGCACGTTAATTTAAGTGACAAACAGGTAATAATTATATTGAAATTAGTCGACCCGCACGGAAAAAAATTCACGTGGTTTTTACTGGATTTTTTTCGTTTGATTTACCAGTGGATGTGGGCTTTAGGAAGAAGTCTTTACATTGAAAGATGTGCCTTTGGTATTCACAATACAATGCTTACAATACAGGTATACCCGCTTCATTGAGAAGTCAATACTTAGCATAAAATAAACAGTTTATTTCAGCATCATGTATTTCAACTTTCGAGCATATATTCTAGAAACTATATTTGCCATCGTAATTCAGGGATGAAATTTCATGGTATTTCATCTTGTTATTCAGTAGACAAATTTTCTCCCATCTAAATCTTTAAGAGCGTGACAGAGAGCCAGACCAAGCAAACAAACAACAAACTGTGTATTATTATATAGTGGAATACAAATTCAAAATAGTTTGTTACTTTCTTGAGGCCAATCGAACTACCTTGTTCACTCGTCTGTGTTTTTTTCATGGTTCATCTTATTACTTAGCAACCCTACTCACTACCCAGCAACCCTACTCACTACCCAGCAACCCTACTCACTACCCAGCAACCCTACTCACTACCCAGCAACCCTACTCACTACCTAGCAACCCTACTTGTGAGTGCCTCTCAACAAAGCAGGGGACCAACGCGCCGTGTGACGCTGGTGCTTGTGGTCGATAAGATCAGCTCGAGGTTGGCTCCATTAGAAGGCATTCCGCTGTTGCTGCCTGTGCGCTGCTCACCGGACCTCAGCATCTCCTGGGCACTCAACAATTGATGGCTAACTGCCATTTCTGTTCTGCGGAGCTGTCTTTATCGCCTTTTTTGACAACGCGTCCCGGAACTGAATTTACTTTTGTAGAAGATTAATGTCGAATTTTGTCGGAGAGGAATAGGACAACTGTGTTATTTTCTCTGGATATTTACTCAAAAAGTCATGGTTAACGTGCCTAAAAAAATTCCAAAACTTGAACTAGTGGCGAATCCATCAGATTCTGCTGTTGGTTATTTCAGAGTTTGATAAAGCACACTAATATTTGAGTTGAGTGTCCAAGTTTCATGGAGACAACCGACTTGTCATTCGGACCACTTTACTCGAGTTCGACATCAAGCACTTCTCATGCCGTCGTTTAGTCTTCTCGTGCTCTGAGTGCAAGAAATCGAAGCATTACTATACCAGATTCCTCATAGTCACACAGTGTACCGAAAACATCTTGGTGCAACCTACAGAAATTTAAGAGTTCGTCAGGTGCAAGAAGGATTCTTAATTTTACCAGTGAGTTTGCTACTAGTTGCTTTCCTAGTCACCATAACAACGACTGCCTACTAGGTAGCGCTTGTGGCTTGCTTTACATCACGAGGGGGCTAAGGTTTTACACAAGTTGTCATTTTCGCAATTTTTCTCAGCCTTTGAATAAGCTGATGCATCTGCATGTTAAAGAGCGTTTTCAGTTCTATTTCTTTGTTCTCTTTGCATATTTTCGGCTCTTAAAAATGTGTATGCTGTGTCGTTAGCGGCTGTCATTTTTATTTAACTTTTACCCTATTTTGGTTACACTTGATACTCATCTACACTCAATTTCTATGTGAAATCACTTTAATAATGGTTGTTCGATCCTATATATAACATATATTACATGTTTCAGATTTTTATCAGGTTGACATGTAATGATCTATAGCCTTTTTGGGAAAATGTTCAATATTGATACTCAAGTACAATATTGATGCTCAATATTCAATATTCATGTACAAATGTTTAATAAGCCCGTTCAAATGTTCAATATTAATGCTCAAATGTTCAATATTGATGTTCAAATGTTGTATATGAATACTCAAATGTTTAATACGAATGCTCAAATGTTCAATATTGATGCTTAAGTTTTTGAATGTAATTTGATGCGTGTTCTAGCTCCTGTGCTTTTGTTGGCACAATTTCGTGGGCTAGAAATGGTGCCAATCTTCAGGCAATCCACTTGATTACTTTGGGATTGTTGTCCCTGCAAGATATTAAGTCGCGCTCTCTTGAGGATTTTTTCCATACGCCTTTTTTGTATAATTTCCTTAATGTCAGCGCATGTCTACCATTTTCCTGACACTGTTTTGCGAGATAGGAAGCCCCGGCAAAATGCTCTCAAGATTCTCGAGGAAATATTGTGGGTTGTTGGCCCAAGGGAGTCGTCTGTTACCTGTTAATGCCTCTGTTGTTCGCCTTATCACCTCTCCAGCAGCCCAAATCATTGCCCTCCTTTCCATGATTTCCATTAGAAATACTCAATGCACTGCGCAGATACAGATTTTTGAGAATACTTGTTCGGAAATGGGCAAAAATATTTTGAGGGTGATAAAATCATGGAAATATCTTCCAATTGTGGTTCTAATTACTTTGAAATATGCTTCATTCATATTTGTAGTCGGCGACTCTCATTACAGACTGCTAATGTTCTCCATGTGAGGCATTCTGTGTCTGGTGATTTTTGCGCCTTTGTCCTCCATTGTCTGTCACTCTTACACTGCACAAATGACTGTTACGCATGCCTTTCTCTCCTGGTGTGGCGTTGGCCTTGTGTTCAGAGGCTTTCAGGAGGACCAATTGTGTTCCTAATGACCTGCAGTGCCGTGTGGACTTCACATCACTACTGATGATGCGAATTCAGCACCACCACCGCAACTGAGTTATGGTGCTATCATATGGTCCAAGGCATACTGATTAAAATGCAGTGAGTTGAAATTTTGTTTCTATCCAAGGGATAGGTAGAACCTTCGCTCATGGTCTCACAAGTGATGCAATAAAATGTAGTATCTCTCTCGCCCATTAATTCGATGGGACAATGATAGCGTGTTTCGAAACGAGGACAGTGAAATCGTGTAGGGTAATATGTACATGACTAGTAAATTGAGATGGCAAGCAGTTGTGGCACCATAACAGGGAGTTTCAAATAACTTAACTGAAATGCCTTCTCTTGTGCTAAAACAAATAATATAGATTTGTCGTATTGTTTCAGAGATCTGGTAGTGGTATTGTCACGGTGTACACTGATATAATACATTTCAATTTGAACAACCTCATTTGATCACAATTCAATTTCCAGATGATGCGTCAGTAGAAAAACCTACCACAATTTGACGTGTTTAAATATTGCATCAATATATTAATGATGCATCTTGAGAATAAGGTAGCAATAGCTAGTTTCAAAAGTTGAAGTTAAACCCCTAAATTCTGATTAGGTTTCCACTTAAGGAATAATAGAAGGCTCTACGATTATTTTAACATCATCAGAAGATATAGATAAATGAACTAGTATGATGATGCATATGATTTCTTGCTTAGCTAAGCTTGTATTGATGAGGTTTTAGTGACAGTGACAATAATTGTGGGCCTTCTCATGCGACTGAATTCCTCCTGTGATGAGACGCGGCGCTTCCAGGAGCTACTGATAGCAGGTCTCATTGTTGGCTGCACAAACCCTCCAGTTGGCTGAAATCGTACGATGCCTCTGTATGCTTCATTACCTCCGTGCATAGTATATATGAGTAAATGCGATGTATAATTATAATTTATCCGCAGATGTGTTCATTACTGAATAAATGAAATGTAGACTTATAATTGAGCTACTCGGGTGTTATGATACTTTCAAATGCGATTCTTCCCTGATAATGTAAGCAATTAATTTTCTTCAGTTGCCTCCGAAAAAAGTTTCCCAAAGCTCGAGCATAATGGAAAGCCATTTCGATCCTACAGAGTGATATACTTTTTTGTTGCTCATCTTCTGCTTGAATAACAGTTTTCGTTAACTTAGAAGTAATTGAGCTCTTGAATGCAGTAATCTTTCTGTTAGTTCAAATGGTTTGAGTGCGTAAAATGTCATATCAAACGAACATCTCTGTTTATCACAGTTATGAGCTCACTTTGCCACTCTTGCTGGTTGTGATAGTTGGTGGTTAAACTTTGAATGAAATAAAATATATATTTCAGATCCGTTTTTTCTCTGGTACAGGAGAAAAGAAACGCAAGACGTGTCTACCCGCCTGGATCTATTTCAACATTACAACAATTGTCATGTATGCATCTTCCGTTTCTTATTTTATTCTCAGCAGGAGGGCTTACTAGTACTCGGGAATATGGCTGATAAGATTCCTTTGTTTAACTGCGTTTTTACTCGGAAGAAAATTATCCTTCGGTGGATTTAGGGACTTTGCGCGACTCAGAACTTATATAGTATTATTGAAAGGTCTGTTCGGAAGGTAGGATTATTTATTATGATAGCTTTTGCTAATGTCAAAGTAACACGACTCTCTTCAGTGGTATTCCTAACTGCCTACAACAGGAGTCTGATGTGGGCCCATTTATTAGATCAGACCTTTTTGGTTTTTGATTTATTTTTCAATTTTGTTTAACTATTTTAAATGTAAGGAATTTTAGTAGTCTTGTTTGTATGCTGAAATGATGCGAGGAAGATCAAAAGAAGGACGGTTAGTATTCTGTAAGGTATTATTTATTTTGTATTATATAGTTCACCAAACGTCAGACACATATTGAGTTAAAAACGAGTGTCTGTTTTCATACAAATTACCATCGATTATAACATGCCATCACACACAAATAAAAAATGTTTATCATTTTTAACCTTATCTTTTTTAATTTCGTGAACTATTTTTGGTAGATTTGGTGCAGCGACGAAAGGATTTTGCGGTGTTCAGGTGCAGAGCGTTGTCTGGATGTAGGTCGTGTAGTGCCTCTGGTTTGTTTGAGGGCCTCTTTTGTAGGCGGGGACTGTCTCCCCATTTGCTTCCTCAGTTACCTGATCAGGAAAGGACTGACCTGCTCCCTCTACCTGCCCCACTCCCTCTACCTGCCCCACATCCGACTTCCGGCTGAACCTTCTCTTAGGCTCACTTTCACCTTCTTTTACTCATTGCTTGCTTTTCGATCGTCGTCCTTTTATTTTTCGACTGTACGCTCGCCCGTGTCGGTAGAATTATCATAATGTTTATTACTGGCAAAACACGTTCGATCGTAGTGTCTGGTCAATGACAGTGACTGCATCAGATGTTATACGATACGAAAGCCAATCGGTTTTCGTTTATTTTTGTTTAACAAAGTTATGACCGGATTCGTGCTACCTAATGATGTACTCATGTATGACACATTTGCTCTCTGTACAAAAAATGATCCATATGCACAGCAGTACTCATTTTTGAAAATTGTGGAAAACTTGTATTTGAGAAAAACGCGATTGTCTACAAACAGCACTGCATATTTCTTTAAACTGGAATTCTTAAATTCGCTATCTAACAAAATAAGCCAGGTGCTAACTGAAATTGGAATTGATCGTCATACCAGCGCTAATACGACAGTACTCAGGCTTTACGAGGCTCCTAGCTGTACAATATCTGCTGGCTGTTTCGTGTGCTTGCTTCCGTGAGTGTTTAGTTACATCATCTACCAAATTCTTTGTTGTTATTGTAGGACATTTACTCTGCCGTAGTTGCATCACCTACTATACTCCTTGTTGCTATTGTAGGACTACTACTCTACCGTAGTTCCATCGCTTACCATATTCCTTGTTATTGTCGGACTAACATTCTGCCTTAGTTGCATCACTACTACTCTGCCGTAGTTACATCACTACTACTCAGTCATAGTTGCATCACTACTACTCGACCGTAGTTGCATCACTACTACTCGGCCGTAGTTGCATCACTTACCATATTCCTTGTTGCTATTGTACGACTACTACTGTGCCGTAGTTGCATCACTATTACTTGATCGTAGTTGCATCGCTACTACTCGGCCGTAGTTGCATCACTTACCTTATTCTTTGTTGTTATTGTAAGACTACTACTGTGCCGTAGTTACATCACTGATAATTTTTTCAATTATTACAACAAAGGCGCTTTCTGTACTTGTATTGCATAGAATTTTTTAATCCTTTCATGAGCTTTTCTTGTTAGCTCTCCTGTGAGCAACTGTAGTTTCTGAGTTTGTTACTATCTAGTAAAGTATAGGATGAGATCAATTTAGTTGAGGTTACATTATTGTTCATGCGAACAAGTTCAGTCTGGCCATATATTTTACAAACTTTACATATATCTGAAATACTGGTAGATTACTTTCGCCCTTCCATGCCGTTCGGTTTGGTTCTGAATTGCTAATAAAAAGATTCACTGAAATATTACACGGTGCTCTGATAACCTCACTCGTGCGAGTGCATGAAGTGGTCAGAGAAAACTAGCAGCATCTCATGGAGCGAAGAGCATTGACGGAGTGCATGTGCTTGGCGACGCTCCCATTACTTCGTGACGTGATCATCCCAGTCCGAATTTTATCGTCTGATCGACGCTAATTTTCAGTGAAATTCACCGGTAATTATTTTCTTTTTTTTACGATAAACATGATATATCGTCGGAATTGGTGTCGTAAATGGCCTATATTATCATCGGATTACAGTCGGGTCGACGAGCTTCATCCGACGATCGTCGAATCGGAATCTTTGCAATTTACTGGTAGATTTTTATGCTTTCAAAAATGATTGTAAATAATTGCGTATTGATAAATTATATGATTAATCATCATCGGAATTTCAAAAATGATAATTTTTGAAATTATTATAGATAATCATTTTTGAAATTCCGACGATAATTTATCGTCGATTCGATGGTAAAAATTACCGGTCATTAACCGGTTTTTATCGTTGGATTCCGTACAAACTTACGATAATGACCAGTAAATTACCAGCAATTCAACGAGAATATGGTCATTTGGGACACCAATTCCGGCGATATATTATCGGTTTATAGTAGGGAATCATTGGTTTATCGTAAGAAAAAAAAATAATTCCCGGTCAATTCTGACAAAAATTAGCGTTGGTCAGAAGATACAATTCGCACTAGGATGTGTCCCTGTGAGAGAATAGAATGAGGCTATAGGAACGAACCTTCTGGCCCATTCTTGGGTCGGATAATTATTTCGATAATTAATCGGTTGAGAGGATGCGTGATATAACTGTCGACTGGATGCATAATGAAACGTGCAGACAGAAGCGCAGAGATTTTAAGCATTGATGTGTTTTCAATACTTCAATATGAGGGGGAAGCGTGTTTCTTGGAGCAGCGATATCCACGCGTGGATTAGTACAAAGTGACTGGAGGTCACCACAACGTACCCTAATTCAGTCTCATAAGGATGTACATTCACGGCTGTTCTGCCGATGGTTACAAACACGTACGGACGATGGGTACAGATAAATGAAAAGGAATAATGAACAAATAGGGAGGGACGATGGGTATGAATACCCACGGACAATAGTTGTGAACACGCACAGATGGATATAAATACGCGGTGACGAATTGTGATCCACACGGACTTACGCGTTTGGAGAGAGAAAGACGTAAACATGGACTGACTGGTACTATAAAGAATATATGAACCTGCTGAAGTAAACACGCTCATGCACACTCAAGCATGCAGACGCGCACAATCACACACACACGCACACGCACGGCCGGACACGCACGGACGGACGCACACCATCGGACACGGGGCCGGTGCGCCCAGCAGCCCTCACGGGAGTCTCAGCTTCCTGTGCTGCAGCGGCCGCCGCCACGACCATGCCAGCCTGCTGCGCTCCCGCCGCTTCCCTGTAGCTGCACAGACAAGGAAATAGGGCGAAGAAAGTTGGAGTGCCTCAAAGTTATTATCCTACTTGCGCAAGTGTTAATTTTGTGTGTTTGTGCGGACGAATATTATGCGTTCGAAAATGGGTGAAGGTGAAGAAAATTTCAGTGTTGGAACATTCGTGAGAAAAACTTATATTTTAAATATTGTTAGAAAACTTACGGGCGAAATGTTGTGTACGTAAACAAGAATTATTCAAACGTGCAGTTGAAGTGTTTATTAGTTCAATATGAACATGAAAATTCATTTCATTAATGGTCGGCATAAAGCATAACAGAAAATGTATTGGAAAATGAGTCTAAAAAATATGCTTTTAGGGAAAAGTTGTCATTAAACATCGAAGTAACAAAATATTTGTATTTTATGCTAGAAGAAAAGTGTACTACTTGCCTCGGGTTTAATATAAAAAGATTTAATTATTTTAATTCATTACTATCAAAAGCGCCATATAGTACAAGCATTCTGTTGGTAGTGCGTCATTCCTCTCTATCGAAGGCAATACCTGCTAACCACACAAAACATACGTATGAATCTTTAACTCTCTTCATCCCTTAATCCATTTCTCAGTCTATGGATTTTTTTTTCTGAAATCGCACCCTGGTTGGACCTACATAGACGAACAGAAACTCTTCGCCAACTGAAAACAAATATTGTTGTGCTGGTGTGCTGGGCTCTGAACCCTGACCTTACTGTTCGATTCCGACACCCACAGTTTCCCTGTACGTCATATCTGGCCGAGGCTGTCTGAGTTGTTTTCGATATCGGCGTCACTATCCAGCTTCCTCTTCATATCGGTGCGAGAAAGTTATCGGTGCACACACGAGGTGTTTTCCCCCTTCAGCTTTACTTCGTTTCCGGCCGGATAAAGAGTCACCTCTGGTTCCAAACGTAGTTTTTTCTTTATTTGAGGTGCTTCTGAGCAATAATTTACTGTTCCTACTTTCTTTGTCGCATTTGAGAAAAATCCATAATTTCTTTGCGTCAAATCCACTCTAACTGTATTCCCGGGTCAAGGTGAATTTTTGCACATTTCTGTTACTTTTTGCTGATTATGTTATGTTAGCTGTGACTCATCATTCATACGATTAGAAAATATGACTAAGAAAAACCAGAATAGTTGTCTTCGCTGGACCTGTCGTTGTTCTTTAGAGGGTTCAACAATACACTACTTACTAATTTGTGAAGGTTTTAACAAATTCAAAAGTCTAAGTTTGTTGAATTTTTATTTTGAGTTTGTAATTCTTTGTGATCATGACTGCCAGTTTTCCGGTAGTTATATGTATACGTATTTATATTACGAGTAACCAGAACTGTTCCCTCATTTTTGAAAAATCAATTTAGTGGGTGAAAGGAACAAGGCCTCATTGATGAACTATGATTCGTCACTTAGAAATTGTATTGTCATTGCAGAGAAATAAAATTACTAAACGGGACATAGTTATTCTCGTGAGATTAGGTTTATTAACTATACACCGATACCGAACACTCCTTTTCTAGTGTGTTTTGTCTAGCTTACTTTGGATACTGAGTAAATAAAGAAATACTGGTTAAATAAAAAGATACTGATTAAATAAGAAGATACTGAGTAAATATGGAGACACTGAGTAAATAAGGAGATGCTGCTTAAATAAGGGACCATTACGAGACCAGGAATCTCGTGTTGGTGGCCAGTAAAACTACAAGGAAAGCCAGCAGCAGATGATCAGCTAATGCGCTAATTTGTTTGTGTTCTTTCATCTTCTGAGGTCTGGTCGTACTGAAAGAAGGGGAAAGTTGCTTGTCAGTTGTTTCGGACTTTATCTTGCTGAAAGAAGGGGAGAGTTGCTTTTCAATTGTTTCCGACTCTATAATGTCGAAACAAGGGAATATTGCTTGTCAGTTGTTTCAGTTTTCATCGTGCTGAAGGAAGGGAATGTTGCTTGTAAGTTGTTTGAGTCATATGTCTCTCTGTGTGGAAAGTTGTTTTAGTTTCAGACGGGCCTTACAGAAAATAGTGTGGCCTCTCGTTTTGTTTTCTCAGTTCAGACATGAATGACAATAAAATGCGCTTTTCTCTATCAAATTTGGGTTCTCAGTTTGAGTTTTTTCTGTTATTTAATTTTATTTGTAATAATGAGAGATGGTATATTTCTATCTTAATTAATACCTAAGTGAGACTTGTGCTGTGATAAATGAATGGGAAGAATTTTTTCAAATTTGTTTCTAGCGTTACGATTTTATGTCAACATGTTGAGAGGGTTGAGCCATTTCTTTGTTATTTTAAATCTTTGTGTTCAACCAAAGATTATAACATCATTTACATTTATTTTTCATCTGTTTCATAAAATGAGGACTTACTCCTGACTTCTGTTTCAATATGACTAGATTTCCAATACGCTGGAAATGCTAAGTACATTGTAACCATAATTTTACTCCTAACTAATTCACAGTTCACATCAGATAAAATATTGCAGTTTTTCTCTAGAATTTGGCTAATCCTTCTTATCACCGATAAACTTTGTCTCTCGAAAACCATTCCCAGTTCTGAGTTGAAAGATTGTGATGTAGTAGCGGAACGAAACTTTTCAATTTCCGAGACCCGTTATTGACACCGTTGGTAATGATAAGCCCCAGATATCCTGTTTGCAGTCATGGTCTTCCAGTCGCTTTGTGTTCATGCTTTCATCTGCTGCTGGTAACCATTTTCAGCGGTGAGCTTTTTCTGTAGTGGCGGCCAACCTTTTTATGAATCCACTTTTGGTGGCACACCCCAGTCATTGTCCGCTGAAATGCTAACTACGAGTAGCGGAAGTGTGCAGCTGGACTGCTTTGTTTGGATTCCACTGAGAGTTGCCTCTCGCGTTTTGCTGCGTCACGAGCGTAAATTATTGCAGCGCATTGATTAGCTATTGGGTTGCATATGCATGATAATGTTAAAATTTATGGACTTATCTGGCCCAGTACTTGACATGGTTTAAATTAATGGAGGAACAGGTTTTGATCCAACCGGAATCAACAGTTAATGGGAAAAACCCAATTGAGACGGGCCAGGTATCTAGCTCTTCACCATGGTCGTGTATCACTGATTTTGAACGCATTCCTTTGATTTCTACCCAGTTGCTTGAGAGTTAGCCAATTTAGCAGATATCCCTAATGAATGCGTCGAGAATCATGAATAAATGATGAAATTATGAGTCATTCGTTGCCGAGTGCATTGCGTTTCTCTCTTTATGTTTGATGACTCAATTGGTTATCAAAGTTGTGAAATATTTTATAATTTTGATAACATTGTTGTTACGAGGCACTATGCTAATTTTGGTTTACAGAAGCACTATCTCCAATGAATACAAGTTCCTTCATAAGTCTTTATATCAATAATGCTTTCTTAGACTACAGCGAACTAACGGAAGTTTCTTACATGGTATCTAGTTTTGTATGTTGTAGCCTCAACAATATTGTCATACCTAGGTCATTGCCAGCATGGAATTTCTATAAAAATATCTGAAATTGTAGAGCACGAAGACTACAACTTTAAAATGTTGCATATGTATGAATGCGCAGGATGACAGATATCCCGTTGTGTTGTTTCTGTCCACACAAACCATATCGAACCTGTACTAGTACAAGCGTTACTACATGCATTTTTTAGACGTCGTGCGTTGATGTTTCCATGACGAAACAATAGTTGTATCACTTTGGGTCCATGAATTTTTTAACATAAAGTAATATGAATTATTGTTAAGTTTACTTTTACATTTGAAAGAATAATTGTTTCCTCTCACGTTTCTGTATTTTTCGGTTGAACCAAAATTCTAGTGAAATTCACTCAGTTCATAAGTTATCCAAATTTTACATTGCCAGAATTCCTTTCTGTTGTTTGAACATGAGCCAACCAAAATAATCTTCGTGGAAATTTCATTTCAGGTATTTTTCAATTCTTTAGATTTCGTTGAACCAAGTTAAAATACTTGCATGAAATCACTTTAATCTTCGGTTGTCATTCAAGTGTCATGAGTTTTTTGCAATGAGCTGACGTTTTTAATCTTTAATTGTCGTTTTTAGAACACTGACTTTAGATACGCTACCGTTCGCATCAACACAATACTAAGTAACACACAACCCAATACTAAGTTGCACAACCCAAATACTAAGTTACACACGACCCAATACTATGTCCCCAAAACAAGTATTTTGGCTCTAATACGCAGGTTTATATGTTCTTACATACTTGTAACTACTTTTTGCCAAACTCATCCATGCTGAAGATGAAACGATGAGTAAAAACAGATATACATAATAAAGAATAGAGGAATAGTCGACCATCTTAAAAGGCATGTATTGAAAAACTAGGAAAATATAAATAAGGAATATACAGGTGCGCTTAAATGATCTGGCTCATTCTTAAATTAAATAAAGGTGAATAGATGTGAGAACGAGAAATGGTTTTTCCTAAATGTAGATATAATGCCATTATTTTTAATTTTTTGTTTCGTATTTTTGTCTTCTAAAATATATAAAGATTTTTCGTTCTTTCCTCTATTTCACTTCTATTTAATCCCAAAAGTTTCAGATCGTTTTGCCGTATTTCGTATAATTGAATATGGTCTCTAGAAAAGGAAATAATGATGAAACTTGAATTTAAGATTTCTTTGGTAATTTTATTGCAAGTGATACATAAGTTAGCCTAACAGCTATTTGGTCGTAACTTCTCTTGTTATGATCACTTAAGTATTTGTTCTTGTGTTTTATGAGGATGAAAACTTCCTTCGTGCGCTAAGTGAAGTTAAAGCATTCGTCAATTTCAGGAGACACTTTCGCACGTCTCATCGGAAATGCTTCCATTTTGCGATTTTCACTATTTCAAACTGAGTATAGAAAGAACTGGTTAGGCCCCAAAGCCGATTAATGTACAGCCATGTTTCGCGTGTTCAACTCCGTCAAAAAAATGAAAGCTAAGAAGAGAAAACACAAGAAATACAAGCGAAGCTGCAGCACTCCCAACGTCGCAGAGAATATAGAAGAAGGTGAGCTTTACGATGATAACTAGGAACGTTTTTAATGATGATTGCCAAAAATGCACTTAACGATGGTCGCCAAGAACTTTCATAATGATTACCGGAAGTGTTCTTAATAATGATTGCCAGTAACGTTCTGAATGATGATTGCCAGAAACGTTGTAAATGATGACGTAACGAGAATTTCATGATCGTTGCTGTGGGGAAATTCCCTTTTGAATTGTAATATTGCGCCAGATTTGAGGCTATATCGACTCTTTATGAATGAAGTTAATGATCGGTTTTCATTTATTAACACGAGTCTAAATTATGCTTCTTCGTTTAACAATTAAGAGTTTTGTAAGTAGTAATTAGATAATGTTTTTAATAATTCAGTTTTACTCAATATCGTATTTCTGTTTCAGTTGAGCTAATTTTTTGGAAACTCGAATCGTTAGAAATGGAGTGTCTTGTCGAGGAGATACAGCGATATTTATCAGCCTAGTGAACCACGGACTTGCTCACGTTGGGTTGCTTGTCCGCCTCGTGAACCCCAGACTTGCTCACATTGTGCTGTTTGTCCGCCTAGTGAACCATGGACTTGCTCACATTGTGCTGTTTGTCCGTCTTCTGAACCCCAGACTCGCTCACATTGTGCTGTTTGTCCGCCTAGTGAACCACAGACTTGCTCACATTGTGCTGTTTATCCGCCTTGTGAACCACAGACTTGCTCACATTGTGCTGTTTGTCCGCCTAGTTAACCACAGACTTGCTCACATTGTGCTGTTTGTCCGCCTTGTGAACCACAGACTTGTTCACATTGTGCTGTTTGTCCGCCTTGTCAGCCCCAGACTTGCTCACTCCAGCGTGCAGAAAAGTGCAAATTTCGTCCAGGCTCAGGGTATGTTCTGGACGTCCACAATGGAAGGCTTTAAAATTAACTGGCATTTTTGTTGTAGTTCAGAGGCTACTTTGTTTGAGCAGGAAATGGCCTAATTTGAACTTTGCTCGTTTTTTTTAAGAGAAATTCAGTGAACTAAGGAATTTTACCGTGTTCGACATTTTTTCCCGGGCTTGGCACTCAACAAGTCATGACTAAATTAATTTCAGTAACTCTGATACTGAGAAACCTGTAGCAGGTTTCTCGCTGAAAATCATCATTTTCCTGCCTAATATCATCTTTAGGCTGTTTTTTAAATAAAATGGTGTTATGAGTGATAAACTACATCGAAATTTTATAGATGCGAAAAAGTATTTGGCTTCAATAAAACATAATGAAACCTTCAATTCTTTAACAAAATTTATCGACAATTTAATAAGTGAATTTTTATTGTGCAAGCATCGTAATGTGATTAGTTTGGATGCATATTTTGTCAATGAATTTTACGGTAAGGATTTAATATGTTGATCTTTACATGCGTAATAAAGAAACATTTCAGGTAGCACATTCGTTAATAGTAGAAGAACATTCTGTCAGTAAAATGTTCATGTTACGGTGCATCTATTCAATTTTTGTTCTAATGTTATTGAATTATTTTACAGAAATTTTGTTATTGAAACCTTATAAACTTGAAACTCACTGAATCTAACCTAATCAAACTTTAAACTTGACCCTAACCTTGAACTTCAACTCAATCCTAACCGTAAATTAATCGCAAGGGAAAATTTAACCTTAACTAAAAATCCAATGCTTACTCTATCCCTAAACTTAGCTCGAATTTATTTCATATCCTAACTGTAACCATAGCGCTCATAATCATAACTGTAATCAGCATGGCTATACCTGGAACAGAGAATCGTAAGCCTTCCTCCTAACTGCATCATTAGTCTCAACCGTGAACGCCGCTGTAACTGTAACCTAAGCCAGATCACGCAGACAACTATTAGTTTTGTAATGTACGTTACGTACCCTTAATTAATTCTATCATACCTAACCTAATCAAACCTAACCTAATTGTTCTGTGTTAAACTTATAATTACACTTTTCTTGGCCTAACGTATCTTTATAAGTAGCTTTAATAACATTATAAACATTTTTCGGCCTTACAATACTACAGGTATCCTACGTTAGTACAGGTTTGGCACGAGATTTAAGACGTTCAGCAGCGTGCAACTTGAGTAGCAGGTAACCTTACCGTAGGCCTGACATGTACGGGATGACCTGTACCTACGGAACAGCGAATTGGTAAACATAATGAATTGTATGCAAAAGAGAGGCTTGCTCACGTTTATTTTTCGTATACACCAGCGTCTTGGGTAGAGAATAGGATCAAACACTTACTGAAAATTTGATGTAAATCGCTACGACTTTGTATATGTAATTGCTTAACACGTTGACTCCGAAGTGGTACGTATGTGTACCACTTAGGTTAGGTTCTGTAATTTTTTCAGATCCTTCTAGTGACTATGCGTACAAAGTGAAATTTTACACCAATCAGGCAATCGGAGGCAACGTGTTAAATGAGCGTAGTTTTAGGATTAATTTGCAGGTGTGTGTGTAAAATTCTTGTTCAAAACGGATAATGTATTCAAGTTTTTTATTCCCATCTCGAAGACGCAGGGATCTGTAACAGTATTTTACACGGCGTTTGTAAAAAAATAAATGCTCAAAATAGCTATTTTGCTCCTAGTATTTTTTTTATAGGCGTTTATCAAAGTCTCGGGGATTTTGCCGAGTGTTTGTCTAAAGCAAACTGAGCGCCATTGCTTACACACGTGGCCACTTGGCGTAATGAGCAGCTACGTGCGGTATGCCTGCTAGCGGCAATTCTTTAGCTTTTGTTTTCGAGCCCCGAAAATTAGTTGGGGCATTTCCTGCATATGACAGAGGCTTTTATTGCGGCTTTTAGCGCGCGGTGTACTGCAGTGCTCCACTGGTGAAAATGATGATTTGTTGGTTTTAAGTAATATTTGGAATGTTATACTTTTATTTAGTGTGTCGTTTTGTTGATGATGGATAAGGATGTGAATTTTCCAAGTTTTTCACTTGAAATTTGTCAAGATTATCGGATCTACTGATAAAGACTGCTTATTATTTTCTGCTTACTATTTGGATTTATGTTTGGTATCTGATCTATGTTCGTTGTTTGGTGTATGTATCGTTGAACTAGCACAAGTTTTTTATTGTCATGTGTAGTTTTCAGGAAGTTACTACGTGATATATTTACTCGTAAATATACGTCGTTGAAGGAAGTTTCTGAATAATTTATGCGCGATGATTTTCTCTTTGGTTACTATTTTTGAATTGGGTGTGTGTGTCTAAATTCAACAAAATATCTTGTCTTTAGTTTCCAGCGTACTCTGATTTGCATGACTTCATTTAATATCCTACTGAAGAGTTCAATAAGTTATATGAGCTTTAAATTTACCTCTATTGTCATTGGTAAAGTGAAATTATGTTAGAAATGCATTTGTATATGCGTCGTAAAGCCACCCTAGTACAGAAAAAGTCCGTTGTTGGACATTATTCAGTATTCCTTCAATTTGTTGACTCTGAGCTCCTCAGAAGTGATCTTGGGTTTATTATAGAGAATATTGGGACGGTGTCTGCTCTCGTCAGCGAACCCTACGATACATATGTTCCTTAAGGCGTTTTAACAACTCACCGTAGTCGGTAAGTCTAGCTTTTTGAGGATGCTGTGGGTTTAGAAAAACTAGGTTGGCTTTGTGTTTCTCCCTTCTTTTTCTCTTTTTCTCTTTTTCTCTGGGCGGGTTGAGCTTTGACAAATTTTGGGGCTACATACTATAATTCTGGCTTTTCTTACTCGCACTTCACCTCTGCGCCCCTCCGGCATGGTGTTTACGCTGCCACTTTTGCCAGCTTAGGCTGTGATGTCAAAACGTCAATCTGAGATCAAGAGACTCCGTCGCGGCGAAACTTCCAGATTTTCCGAACTTGATTCTGCAGATTGTTCTCATCAAACAGAACGGCTGTTAAACTGCAGACGCAATGCGAACATTTTTTGAGGGCTGTTCATTTTCCATAAAACTATCGCAAATTTCTATGTTAGTGTTTTACGATTCACTTGCATTCAAGTTGAGTCTAATTAACCAATAATGTTTATTAGACGTTATGAACAAGCTGGTATGAGTTCATCTATCTTAGTGTTAGAATGAAGAGTTTTATTTTCATATTGAACATTTAAAGTTTTATTACTCTAAATTAATGAGCCACTTTTTAAAATATTAAGTGTTGTAAATTCAATCGTTTGCAGCACCACAAGTTTCTGTCTATTTTTTCAGCCATTTTTGTTTCACTTACTCGGACATTTCGATGATATTTTTCTTGTAAGCGAGCTGCAACCACACGGACCTCACGTCACCTCCCTCCGTGTGGCGAGCGCTGTTCACAATATTTCTGATTTTTGTAAAAAACTCATCTTTTTATTTACCACCTTTCTTGTGGATCGTAAATCCTTGTTAAGATTAGCGCACATTGCACATTTGGTAACAATTAACTAATATTTACCACAAGTCCGCCCTCTAGTCCTCAGTTCTGGTCCCTGTTCAAGTGGCGCGTGTTAAATTCGACCCACAGGCCTGTAACAAACGACGGCCATATTTTCTGCTTGCTTTTACTTCAAGCGCCGACTTGAGACTTTATTTGGAAAGCTCTTGTTTCAAACTGCGTTGAAAGTACGAGTTTTTTCCAACCCTTTGTGTTCTTGGCATTTAGTGAATTTATACAGTATTTGAAGCGGACTCTTGTATCTTGTAGCGTGTGCTGGGACCTCATATATTGTTTTTTTTTAACTGATGAAGTACTCATTGTTTCCTTGATATTAATTGATGCTGTTTTGTCGAATTTTTAACTTATACATGAACTTCATTAATATTTTTGGTAAATATTCTATCAATTGTTAATCTTTGTGCTCATATATCTAAAATACCTATTATTGGGAGAGAATTTTCATTGTTTCTTCGTCTCCTTGAAAACTGTCATTACTTTTAAAAAAATATGTAAGATCACTCAGGTACGATTTTTTAGGCACTGCCAATCTAAATGACGAATTATGGACAGTTGGTTAGATTATGACGCACTAAGAATCTGATTGTACATAATCCATTCTTGTTTAATAATTGATGTGATCAGCTTGTTTTAAACAAAACTTCACTTCGAAACAATAATCAACACTAATTCAGTATTCGCTTAAGTGAAAAATATTTAAATTTGGGTTGAAATTTTCAAACTATTCAATACGACTCACCTGTAGCATTCATTTCATGAAGAAGGAAAAATATTAAGGATAAAGTTAAATGTATAACTCGTGAATGTTAGCTTTACATAAAAAAATTACTCTACTTGGGAAGTCGTTGAATTTTTTTGCATATACTTTTACGTTTGCGATATAAGTCAAAATATTATTTCTTTACACAACATACATGAATATTTCTGAATAAGATACGATTTGTATATGACTTATTTGATATGTTAGACATTACAACTGTTAACAATAGTGCCAGACTGTTAAATGGAGTTTGCACAGGGCATACCTTAGACTTGATTTTCATTAACCTTCTACCCCTGTCTAGCCAAAACGTTTGAAATCTTTAAACAAGAAACAGAAGCTCGTAGCACTCAGAACACCGCAGTTTAGATGGGGTTCTGAATATCAGCTTTGACGTTATGCTCTAAGCTATTTATTATCGGCTTCTTGCGCACGTTTCCAATATTATCTTTCATTCATGAACGATGCAACATTTGTCATTCAATTGTCTCTAAGTACTCAAATTTGCTTCTATCTCCGTTCATTCTTAACTTACAGTTTGAAAATTAACTCTCTCAGGGAACTTAGTTTTGAACTCATTGAACATGAACAGCCGTTCTTTCTGAGATGATGTGGTGGTGCTAAAGGTTATAGGCCTCAATGCAATATTCCTTCAAAGAGCGTTTCATTTTCATCTCCGGGGCATTTTTATACGAGTCATACGAGCACGAATGACGTTCTCACGTAGCTTTTACTGCGCAAGCTCTTACCCAATTCTTTACCAGGCACTTCATTTATTTTATTTTTTTCTATTTTCCCTTCAAAATTAGTACGCTCGCAGCATGAGTGTAATATTCCTCCGGTATTTTTTCACAATATACTATTTCACTGAGCTTTCTGCTTCTAGACTGCTAACCAACGTGCTTGATCTGCCTGAGCATGTGATGGCCAACTGCTGCTGTCGGTCGTAACGGCTACGCGCCGCCCTCTGCCGGCTTTATGACCAAACTCTTTCAATGAAAGGCATACTTGACATTTTCTTTGAAAGCTGGCTTTAGAAATCCACAGTCGTCCTCTCCGTGAAACTTGTGTAAATCTTCAACTTGTGCCGTTGTTTGCGCGGAAAAACTGAAGCGTGTCAGAGTCAACTTTTCATTTCTAACTTTTACTTCAGTATGAAAATTTATTCTCGACTTTGCGAGCTTTGTTTATGAAGATGCTCTGTCTTTAGGGGTTATATTTTGAATAAGTACTTCATAAAAGCTCCTTAAACATGGAATTCTGTATCTCTAAAAATTTTAGACTGTGTGCTTTTCATAGAATTATTAAACAGTCGTCACTTTGATATTCTAATTATTTAGGTTTATGGTTTGAGAGACTAATGACTATCGCCAGTGTATGTAATCCGTAGCGATTCTTCATTTCTAAGCGAAGACAATGACAAACTTGCATCCATTACAGTGCTAGAAAATTTGTGCGAATCTGTTGTGGATTCACTTTTACAATTAGTTAAGTTTGAAGTCTACATTTACTGAGTATCAAAAATATCGATTGAATATTTTCAACACTTTATTGTCGCATTGACTCCTTTATATGTAAAAGATGACCCATTATTTCTGTCACAAAGGTTCAATAAAAACAATTCTGTAAGATTTCAACCAATTCATTTAAAATTGTACACATCTCTCGCAATGTTATAGCAAAATATTATTTGATGAATTCACCTCAGTTCCCTGCTTACAGCCTTAACCCTTTCGCACCGACTTTTTTTCCTAACATTCCCATTTGTATAATACAGTATGATTAGTCTGGGACATATACTCCCAGTTGGCGCAAAAGGGTTAAGGGAAATGTTAAAAAAATTCGATTCAAGGGAGGCATCATACTGAAAATCTTAAATGCATGGTACGACGAAATTAAGCGCAACATTGGTGGTAAAATTGGATTTAGAACACGTTTTATTCATGTACTTTTTCTCTTTTTTTCGAAATAATGGCGATTTCGGGGGTAAATTAGGTATTTTTTGCATTTTCGATTCAAATCGATCTCCTTTTACAGTTTTCATGCTAGAACATAAGTAAATAGAGTTTTGGAAAAAGAAAATCAATATCTACAAACTATCGTACTCCTTTTTTGCTACCACAAGAATGACAACTCAAAAACCGAAAATCGAAAATTGTTTTCATTTTCGCTAAGATGCCCCCTTGAGTATACCAGGCAGTGCTTCAAAAGCACCACCCAATACTTTTTCTGATATTGTGTTTCCTCACATTAGAGACCTTCAAAGCTGCTACTAAACGGTGAGACTTTGCACAAACATAGGCTTCCAAGATGAACCGAATACTGAAGTGTATCGGGTTAAGGTTAGGGCTTGATGGAGGCTATTCTTTCTGCGACAAGAAATCTGGCACATGGTCACGAAGCCATTTCTGAGTTCTGTTGGCAGTGTGGGCAGGCTTGGAGAGAAAAGGGGCATCATAGAACAAGTCATGGCTTCAATGCTTCACCACAGGTTTAGGCAAAAGTTCTTCATAATTTGTAACCTTGACCTTTATTCCTTCATAAACAAAGAAATAAAGGTGTTTTGCCCCTTGAAGACACTCCAGGCCAGACTATCACCGATGAACGTTTGTGTATGCGGTAGATATTTCTAGCCTCCTCTGGACATGACTGGCAATTTTCTACAAGAACCCTATCGTATTGGATGTTGTGAGCGTCTTCCACTGTGAAAAATTTCTTGCCTGTGAAGAGCGAGTTTCCAAGCGGCGAGTTTCGAGTCGCTCAAGCAGTGCACGACTTCTGAGAAATTTTTTTCCTTTTTGAAGCAATTGTGAAGCTGTTCACTTCTCTGCGTTTCAAAGAAACAAGTCCAAGGTCACTTTCCTCGACATGCCTTAAAAACTCACTTGCAACATTCAGCTCTACAATTTTCCTCTCGGAGCGACGTAGATTTCTTGAACTTCTTGACCTGATTATTTCTTGAGTCTGGAAACCCTGACTGAGCTGGAACGCCCAGTTCTTGCACGATTTTAAATTCCTCCAGTATCCGTGAACCGGTTGAGAGTTCGATGGGTGAACCTTAGCTTATTTTTTGGCCAGTTCAGAAAATTCAAAATCTCCGATGTAGACTTGCCAGCTTCGGGTAGCTCAATTACTACGCAACGTTCACGTTCCATACTAACTTCATTATCAACTATGTAATTTATTTTAAATATGAAAAAAGTATCGTAAAGAAGTAAAACAGTTTTTAACATGATTAGAATAATAAAATTATAAAAATCTAAGGTAAACACATATACTGAAAAAATGTGCCAGAACCTAGTGGTTACCCTGTTCATTCAAAATAAGTAACTCATTCTTTACGTTTTTCAAATCATGCCCATCCTTTCTGCTCTGCTGCCTCGTATATTGCAACCGAGTGCGGGTTGTGCGAGCGTGTGGGTACTAGGCTGCCGCAGCGGGAGAACTCAGAAACCACAGCTTGTGTACATATATACAAAAATAGAGTAAGCTTTCCATCCATCGTACAGTGCATTAATAACCGCGGTGAAAATGTCATAGTGCTTGTGGTGGCTGTGCACAGGCACTCGCTCTGTCGCTTAGAGCATGCAGATTTTCAGGCAAAGCTTCACTGCAGTGTGTAGTGGCGAGTAATGGATATGGAATTATCATTGTCGCTAATCAGAAAAAAAGATGTAAATATGTACCTCTGAACAATCTCAATCAATTTTTTCTTTCAACTGAATTAATGCCTCAAACATAATTCAGTTATGTGACTTTTTCTACGCATGAGTAAAATTTCGTACGTTCTGGGTTGAATTCTTGCGCATCGTAAATTATCAGAAATTATTCGGCCAATCATACACTTTCTTGTGTTTCATTTAAGGACGTTGATCATTTTAATTCAAAGGAAAATCTTAAGATTGGTTGTTAATTTTTCTATGAGAATCTGTTATGGAGTTGGATGTAGTATTTGTTCTTTGTGTTTTTAGATATTTTTGCGTGTATCAGTTGACTTCATATATTGAGTGCTCCCGTTTCTGATGACTAGAAATTTAAAATCATGCCATACTCGTTAAGAGACGTGTTTCCTTATATTTTTTGATTATGATGAGTTATGAGTTATTCGTGGTTTCCTTAATAATTATTTTTTCCGTTGAATGCTTTTGCTAATGTATTTCGGTTTGCTTGAAATGATTGGCTAACCTTGCTTTCTGCTTCTCTTTTTGTTGTTTGATTTTGTTTTACAGTTTTCGTGCATTCAACAGTCTGGCACCAGGTATCGTTTTCTTCTTTGCCTCTCCTGCAGCCCTGATGAGTTTCGCGTGCGATTTTCCCGTGTTCTTTACAGAGTAAATTTAATATGGCGCACCAATCCCGTAGATTTTCTTTGTTCAGTTTTCTTCATAGATTTCTTTACGGTAACTTCAGTGTATAGAGTACGTCCCCTGACATTTATTTTGTTTCCTGCACAATTTTCTGTGCTAACATGAGTTTTTTTTAGCTTTAAAAGACTTGCAAATACAGTCAGTGTTTTTCTGTTTAGTTATTTAACACGTAAGATGCGACAGTAACGTAGAATTCAGTTGGTAATAAGGTCATGCATTAATTCTATTTCTCCCAAGAGTAATACTATTCAATTCAGATGTAGATTTCTTGAGGCACTCATGCATGCTGTAATACTTCAGTGATACTTAGTTCTTTTGTTGATGTTAAAATTATTTCAGTATTTGTTTGACTGAGTAATTTTAATTACAATTTCTTGTAATCCAGTTCAATATTATTCATGAGCAAAATAACTAAAGAACTGGCTTGATACTATCGTGTTTTTAGTCAGAATTGTCACTTTGGTGGCAATTATTGTTATAATTTTTTAGCATGTGCTACATGAATGTTTCAGCACTTTATCCGTTGATTCATATACGTTTTAATGAAACAATAATTTTTGTTTTGCAGATTCATCATCGTCTCAGGAGGTTCCTCGAGTGTCGCACCGTGCTTCTAGTTCATCCGACCTACTCGACACAGGTTAGTTCTTGCTTCATGCTCGTTATTGTATCTCACCAGTGAATGTTCTACTTAACTGTGTTCTTTAGACGTACATGCTCTGTGCTTCCACAATGCAAAGGGGTTTTGGGTAATTTTAAAAATTTGAATCAGACATACTTTGACTGTCCATTGTGGGTATGACATGGTTGTTTTTTCGTTAATATAATAACTTCATTGTCACAGTAATCAATATATGACAGTTGCGTATGGTCTACATATAAATGAGTCAATTTGAAGAGGAATTTTTGAAAACATGTAAATAATTTTGGCAATTGTCTGCTTTGACTAAAGCTAAATTTTTATACGTTTGCAAATGAATGCTACCTTTACCTCTCGTAACATTCCTGTGCTGAAGGGTGTAATAATAATGCGCATGGTAATTCATAATTCATGAATAATCAATTTCCAAGTCAATGAATGAATCAAGAGCAAGTGTATATATAGGTATGTGTGTGTGTGACGCTCAGAAGGAAAAAATCAATGTGACTGTGAATTATTTCGAAGGGGCACTTACAGTTGTTATTAATCTTGAAATTAACTCACTAGTTTTCATAACTAGTATGTAACCTCAGAAAAAAAATTTCCTCACTATAAAAATGTTGTGTAGGTCATATTGAAATAAAATTAGTGGTAGACACTTGACTCAGGGCTTGATTATAAAAAACATGAAATTCATTTAGACTTCGTATTCCAACGCATTCTGTAAAACATTGTCACATCTGGCACACAACTCTAAAGTTCTTTTATTTCCTGTAGTCCATGTTCGTCGTGCTAAGCCGCCCCACAGGCGTGCAAAACGCTCCTGCTGTGTTTTTTTATCAAAGCACAGCTTTAACTACCTTAATTAAATGTCATATTGTCGTGAAAATGGTCAATTGTTAGTTTCATATGACAGTACAGAGTTGTATTTTAAAGTTTATGTGTTCACGAATGTTTTATCGCAAAGCTTAAACTAGATCAAGCGATTTACGTTGACACAAAGAACACAGTTTTAATGGAATAAATTTATTCGTAAATAAAGGGCAAAGAATGTCCGAAAAACAAGTACAGGCATGCCATTTTCCCATTCAATTTGTTTGGAAGTTGTTTGTGTGAATTGACTTGTAAATATCGGTTTTCTACACGTGTCTCCTGCTCATGTTTCTGAATCTTATTTAACTCCTTAAATAAATCACATTTAGAATGTAGTAGTACCTTCTTGTAGGTTTGCTTTATAATTTGTAATCTTTTATACGAATGTGTTATAGTGTAAAATATTTTTTGTTTTACGTTTACCTTTGTAATTCCTTAACACTAACTATTGCGACAACAAACTTTCTCATTGAACGTTGAGGCTTTCAATTGAAAAAAATGTTATTCACATCAGACTTCTTACGTTTCAACTTTCTAAAAATACATAATGTATATTGAGGCCACAACTCCTCAATTGTTGTTAGGTCATATTAAGGGACTTGTAAATTTTTGTCTTTTAAAACACTGCCAAAGGTTATTTTATGACGTCTTAACTAATACTAACTTTTGTTTTGACTGAGCTTTTCTCATCTCGTTTGTGATTGCAGAAGTCATATTTTTTTGTGCCAAGAAGAGAGATTTACTGTTTATTGGACTTCACTTGTTTGCATCCAAATTCATTGTTTCTTATGTGTCAAAAATTACGAAAAGCCTTCTTCCGTTGTAAATAACAGAGTTGCATCTTGAGTTCCTTGGCAGAAGTTTGACACTTGAAATTTTTAAGAACTAAGAAATTTAAAGTTCGAATATTATGTTAACACGTTGACTGCCAAGGCCACCTAACCTTTCTTTAGGAAAGATTTATTTGATTCATCCCAAAGATATGAATAAAATAAGCCTTTCTTTATTGCATTATTTTTCCACATCTATAACAGAAGCCATACACAGGAGAAAGGACTTTCACCAAGCGCCACTGGTAGTTAGCGCCTCAGAAATAACATAGGGGTTGTAAAAGATTGTTATCGGCCTTGGAAATAAACAATTAGCGGTCAATAGATATTGTTGACGCGTCCTCATTGAAAACTGCCCCGTGAACAATTATTGTTGACGAGGCCGTCAACGTCTTAATAAACGAATTGAATTATTTCTCTTCCGTTTGATATTTTACATCTTCTGTTAAAAGTAGGACACTCTGGAGGACCATTGGCTTTTTTTGTTTTGCACGAAGAATGTTCGATTTGTACTTCTAACACACCAGCGCACTAATTAATTTTCCGTGTTCTAGCGAGTGCTGTCAGTTATGTATATTGTCGGAAGTACCATGGCTTACTTATTGACCTAACGATTCGTTCGTATTTGTGTGTTATGTAGACTTCATTTGCTTGTATATATTACGATGAGTCGTGCGTTGATAATATTTTCGGACACACGAAATTACTGCTACGTGAACCACACAACGATGTCAGCCTCACGTCACCAGTGGAACAATCGACTCTAATTTATGTTTGGTGGATGTTTTTCCTCGCATGTTTGAGTTCTTTATTATCTTACTGTGAATTTTGCCCATTTTAGAAGCCATTTGTATATCTATCGACAATACAGTATGTCTTTCGAATGGCATCAAACCTTAACGTTTCTCGAAGCGTGCGTTTGTATCCGTTATCTATTTAGTTGAGCATCGTTCCTGCTTCTCGGCAGAAATAACTTGTTAATATGCTTTCATACGTACAAAAAATAATGATATACGTACTGCAACTAAACCCACATCTTTTCTTAAAGTTATTGGTAATCTGTAAATATTCTGCCCCAGTATCCCTTTATTCAATGAGCTGGGCTCACTCTTGTATAACCGTGGCCTTCATACTCGACTAGTTATGCAACTTAAGGCAAGTTACGTGCCATTGAATGTGCAACTTTTCCCCATAAAAGATAGTCCATTCAGTTAACAATTACACCATATCGACATCAATAGCCTCACGAGCCCATGTTCAAAGAAGTTGACTACATCAGTAGTTGGTAGGAGCCACTAACGGTGATACATTGGCAATAGCTAGTTCTTAATGTTGCTTTTTCATCACTTGTACATGTTACAGCAACATAACGTCCTGTTTTTAAGGCGAAGCGCTTTAAAAAAAGAAGTTATGTTGCCGCATCCTCTGTGTTTGATGGTTTATTGTCAAAATTTTTACTGGATTAACTTTTTGACATGAGGTATCAAGGATTGAAGTTCTTCGGACAAATTTTGATGAAGCATTCTCAGGAGAAAAAGAGGATCGTGAGGGATTTCATGCCTTACATTCATTATACGACTACAAGAAAATCATTTATATTTAACGTGGTTGCAAAGACTTAAAAGTAGAAATTCGATAACTACACATATTGATGATAGGTATGAGTAAAAACTGTTCATCATTGTCTGCTGAAGTTTCAATTTCGGCGGAAATGATTTTGAAACAAGTGTACTGTTAGTATGAATTATTACAGAACCACTTGCACTATACTACTCTACAGTGTACAGTGTATGAGAAGTTTATGAGGTGACTTTTGATTATTAACTTGTATTTTCCACGTGATTGATATAGGAGAAATATTAGATTTCTGCTGCAGCTATGTGAGATTTGTCCTCGTAAACTGACCACTTTAAGCTACGGTTTCTTTCTTTTCATACAGACCTCACAATTAACCGAGCATTGTTCAATTACTACATTTTTGGGCTCATTATTTGCTGATTTAATCCACAATGTTTTTGTGAGGATTTCTCAGGATCGACTGTGTTCATGTACATTTCTAATCTGTATTTGCATTTGGCCTTGTTTCCTAACACATTTTTTATTCCTGCATCATGATGAATCGTGTGTAACTAATCAAAGTAGACATAGTAATTGTTTACCATGGAAGTAAGGCTGCTCAGCTACCCTTGTTGTATGTTTGAATGTGATTTGTGTTAATTAATAGCCGAGGTTTAAATGTTCACCGAATTGTTATCCTGTGAATTTAATTAATTATATATGTGGGCTGATTTTAGAAGTTGTAATATATTTGATATCCTGTACTGCTTTTTTGTCATTTCTTATGAAATTATGATTGTGGCCATGTCTGAAATATGCAGTGTCTGTTTGTGTTTCAGCCGCTATCGCCCTCCGTATTTTCACCAGTCATGTTCATTCAATGTACCATTTATGTCTTATGTGCCTTCATTATCGACTGACTTTGTAAACCCTTTCGCTGCCGAGTTAATTTTCCTCTCTGGAACGAGTGGGCAAACTGAGTACTGTGCTTGTTACGTCATTTCATGTTTACAGCGTTTAAATTTTTATGTGATGAAATGAAAAATCAGTTCCAAAAATTAATGAATCCAAAAATCCGTTTTAAAATAATAACACTTTCAGATCAATTTTATGACACTGGCTCTCTTTTGCATAAAAAATAATTTTAAATTGGGAAACGTAGATTTTTAGATCTGCTTGAAGAGATACACTCTTAGTAGCGACAGGGTCGAGCGGATCCATGTTTGACGCTTCCGCCATGACAGTCCTTCTTCCAGAACCTTCTAGCAGGCAGCTTCCCGTGTGCGTGTCCGCCTCAGCCCCCAACACACCGACCCTTCATCGGACTGATTTTGCCGGGCCTTTGGCAGGAGAAGCAAGTCGGAAGTTAACCCGATCACCCCTTAGGACAAACTGTTGTTTTCTCTCTAGTTCGTGTCACTCCTGCTTGACCAAAGAAACGCCCAATCATAGCTTCAGAAATTATCAGAGCTTTCCTTCGATAAATCTTCCAATTGTTGTTGAGACGCCTTTAGTGTTGGAGGAGAAAGTTGTCTCTGCTGTTTATAAATGGAAAGTACCACAGTCTCTTCACGAAGAGTTTGGTTCAGTGTCTACCTTGAGAAGCACCAGCAGTGAAAACTCTCTTTCGAGCACAAGCTTAGACTTTCAAAAAAGTGATAGCAACTCGAAATCCATCGAAGAGACTGATATTAAGTGCTTAGTCGATCACATAATTCCTGCTGACACTATTAAGGAATTAGAACATCATTGCCTGGAAATTTCATGTGAACTTCAGGAAAACCTTTCGGAGTTACATCTGTGTGATGGTGATGTGAAAAAATCAACCAAGTATTCAAACTTGCTTTCCGAAAATTTGTTTAATCTGTCCAAGGCAAAGACACACCGTTTTCCTGTAACGACTCTAGAAACTGAAAAGTTTTTCGATTCGAAAAACGAATTCACAATCTGTGACTTTAGTACAGAAGACTTGTCTCAGTCATCCTACGAGTACTCAACGTCGTCGTCAAGCTCTTCGGTTGAAACACTGGTATTTAATCCTTGCATTCGTGCTAGAAGTGAGAGTAGAAGCAGTGTCACTATCGAGGCAGGCAGTGATTTTGACTCCGATCGCAGTACCGCTGCAAGTGATTTGTTGTCAGATTCCAGTGAGAATAGTGACTTAAACTCTACTGCAGAAGATGATAGTGAGTTTGACTTCCTCGAACGTGAATGCCAAAGTAGTGATTCTGACAATGAAACCGTCGTTCGAGGCGAATTAGAGGAGATTTTTCGAAAATTTGGATTCCTTTCTCATTTTGAAGATCTACACTACCGAGATTTCCGTTCAATAGGTCGATGCTCAACCATTCACGAAGAAACTGAGAGCGATGGTTCGTGTGGTTCACTGAAGCACAACATCATAGTGAAGACGAAGAGCGGCATGGGTCAATACTATGCAACTGCTGTAGCTCCTGTAGAAGAAACCAACGAGAGTAAAGAAGGTGAACTTGTACAGGAAGGCGCCAAGATGGACACTCCTCCTGGTGGGAATACGAGTGCAACTGACGCTGGCCTTGTTCATGAATATGATGTTGTGAGCTTCGAGGATTTAAAAAATGAAGATATTGTCGACTACAAGTCCGAACAGTTTTCCAAGTCTCCTCGATCGTCTCCTAACTCGACGGTTAACAGCAGTTGGAGGACCTCACAGGCTTCGACCAATACGGTTGAGTCTTCCTCAACTGCACAAGATTCTGATGACACTCTCGGAAAGGATATGTCTGAGTTATCCTCCATTAATTCAAGACTTTCAACTTTGAATGATTTGACTGATCCAGGGTTTGGCTCTCTTGATCGGCATGTCGTTCATCGCATAAAAGATCAGGAACGGTCATCTAATATTGAACCTCTCAAGGCTGTGATGGAGGGTGAGAGTGTGGTCGCTACCTCCGTTGCTGAAAATGCAGTAACTATTACCACCGCAAATCCTTCACTTAGTCCGACTAGTAGAAAGAAACCTGTGTCTACAATTCAGGATGCTCTCGAAGACTTAGAAATCATCGAGAAAAAGGCTAAAGATATGCTATTAAAACACGAGTCGATGGATAGTAATCCAAGAACTGACTCTGTAACTCCAACTAATGCTGCACGATTGGAGCGTTCCGACACTCCTGTGGTAGTTGATGATACCGAATATGAGTCTTCTGCAACATCTCCCTCGTCTGAAAAGCACAGAAGTGAAATTCTATCGCCTCCAATTGAGGTTGAAGCGAAAGTTCTTGATGTTGGTTCTGAACAATTGTCAGCCACCCTTCAAGAAATTCCAACATCGTTTGTCCAGGTGGACCAAGTAAATAACAATTTAGGATCAGCTGAGAGAAAAATCTATGCTAGCAACGTAGATGATGAGCAACTGGAAGCCATTGAATCCGTAATAGTGGAGATTGTTGGTGTTGATGCCAAGTCTTCGAAACCGAATCCGCCTCCGCGTAAAAAGCATGGCGCTAAAAAGAAAAAGAATAAGAATCAATCGTCAGATAGCTGTCCTGATGACAAACCCCCGTTGCCACCATCGGCATCTCCTGTACCTAAAGTTGAGGTCAAAAAACGGTGGTGGTCTCGAACAAAAGAAACTCCCATTTTCATTTCACGAGAATCCTACAACGAAGAGCAGGTCGAGAAAGAACTTCAGCGCTTAAGACAGAGTTACAAAGAGAACGATATTAATGACTTTTTAGATTCACTGGAAAACACGAACATTCCAAGTGATTTTGACGAAGAACTTTTTGAAAAACTCTTAGCTGACCTTAAAAGTGACTTAGAACCTCAAGTTACGAAATCGAATGAAAGTTTGAATCTTATTACTGAGGCTCCTCAACCATCATCGACTAATGCGAGTATCGAAAATATTTCTGATATCAAACCAAAAACTCGTTCTCGAAGTTCCTCGGCGTCAAAAAAGCTAGAGAAAGTTAAAGAAAGAATTAAGGAGCTTCTTCGTCGAAAGAAGAAGAGATCTGCAAAGACAGGAGATGAGAAGCAGCTTCCTTCTTCGACTCAAACTTCTGTGACGGATTCAAGGCCTGAAACTCCATCCAGTAGACCTGTGACTCCTCACAGTCGGTCAGTCACTCCCGAGGGGAGGAATAGTCGTCCAAATACACCAGACAGCAACAAAAGTGAAGATGATAAAAAAGGTTTTAGTCTCGTTGGATTTTTGAAGTCGTCCCCAAAACTCTTGCGTAAAAAATATGATGGGAAAAAGCGGCGTAAATCTGATACTTTACTCACATCTGAAAGTGAACCAGAGGAAAGAGATATGGTAAAAGTTTCTTCTGAACAAATTTCTCTTACTAAATCTGATGCTTGTGAAAGTCGATCGAATCTAAAAGGCAGTAGATCGTCTCTAGATGAAGGAAAGGGAGTTAAAAAGGAGGTTCGTTTCTCTCCAGAGGAAAAACATGTTCCTAAACCCTTTGATGAGAAGCCTCCTGAATGTAGCGTAATTAATTCTACCCCGACCATTGTTGATATTCAGGTTAAAAAACAGCAAATCATTACGGTCGAAGAGACAATTGATGGAGATGAGCTCCAGTCTCAGACCTCTTTGAATATAAAAAAAGAAAATCAGATTGAAACCGCAGCTGCCACCTCGACTAATGAAATCGTAAACGAAAAATCTGCCGACATTTTCCTCCCAGTAGACAACTTGAGTCGTGCTGAACATCTTTTGCCAAAGTTGCCTGAGAGAGTAAAACCTCCCAGGCGTAAGAAGAAACAAAAATTGGTGGCTACTGGATCAGAAAATGTAGCGACAGAGCCAAATGAAGAAGAGCGCGTCAGTTTTTGCTCCGACCGATCCAGAGATAGTCTTGCTGCTGAATCTACATCCACTACTGAGACTGAAGACATGACGGTAGTTCGAAATCAGTCTTCCGAGATCAACTTTGAAGAATTAATTAAAACTGATATTCCACCTCAAATACCTAGCAGACCCTCAGAGTATTCATGGAAGGAGGATCCTAAACCTACCGATGCCGTTTCCAGTTTCAAGCCAGCACAGGAAGTGAAAACTGTTTCTATTATTGATGAAAAATCTCCAGAACCCATAAGAACGTCACAACTTAATGGAAGTGCGAAACACGATCGTGTAATTGTTGTCGAGGCAAAGCATATTAGTGTTGAAGTTTCGACTTCGACGTCAGCTAGAATCACTGAAAGCACTTCAGAGGACTCAATGTTGGTTTTAGATGCTGAAAAAGTTGCTCATGCTCCACCAATCGAAACAGAAAAGAGTAAAGATGCAGATTCTTTACAAGATGATACAATTTCCTTGAATGTTTCTTCAGATATTACTGAAACGAACAGCCTAAAAGAAACATCTCCGGCTCCTTTTCCAGCCGTGAGTGAAATTGCGTCTTCTTTCTATGACAATGATAATCCGTTTGAAGAACCGATGACTAGAATTGTTGAGGAAACTTCTAATAACGAGGATAGTGTTACACCGACTCCTCGGGTAACAATTCCTACACCTGCTCAAACAACCATGTCATCACCAGGAAAGCCAGCTACCATATCAGTAGAGCCTGAAACAGATTTGCTGTCAGCTCCAAATAAAGGACAAGCGCCCCACAATGATGGTGACAAAACTGTGAAATCCAAGCATGCCATTTATCAAGAAGCTGCTGGAGTCTGTGAAGCCATGAAACAAATTGTACCTCAAGAAGATACTATTATCTCCTCTGAACCCGCTGAGGCGAAGCAAAATAATTCGTCCAAATTAGATTTAGAGGCCCTAACTTGTTTGGCCGAGACAATGACTAATTTGACTTCTGATATGGAAATGGAAATTCATGAAGGTGAAATAGACGTTGGTTCACCAAATTCATGTGTTGACCGTGGGGCCTCTCCATCATCGAAGCTTGTGCACGATTCTAGTACACCTGATCTTATATCTAGAATTCAAGTTAATCATACTCAGCACACGTCTCAAACGGATTATTCAGACATTTTAAAGCCTATTTATACAAGTGATGGTAAAAATTGCCAGACTCTTCGTCCCTCAGCAGATAAGGAACATGAAGGATGGGTATTTCTCGATAAAGAATTTTCAAGTACTATCACACAGGCAGAGACAATCTCTAGTAAAAACTTTTATGGGCCGTCAGTTGCTTATAGTTCTTATAAAGTTTCTTCACGCAGTCAGCCTGAAATTAAATCTAGTGACGGCTGGATCCAGACGAGTGCCAATCCTGTTCCGGTTCCACCCAGGCAATTTCAGCAAAAGATGCCCGTGCAGGTGGTGGCAGAATTAAAATCGTTTTTGTCAGAAAGTGAAACTGCACCCATTTTACGCAAGGCTCCTGAACCGCTGCCACGTTGGGATTCCGGCATTAAGTTCAACGAACTGGCGAAGAATCTACCTCCTGTGCCGCCGGCACCAGCTGTGGAACCTTCCAGATATGATACTACTGCGGGTAGGTTACCTTCAGCACCCGAGTCTTTAACTACTAAACCTGATATGTTCTGCAAAGCCTCTCAGTCAGAAGTTACTTATGGTGAAACTAACAGTGTAATGCGTAACGTATCTGTAACAAATGAAAATCTAACAAGTGGAGTGAGCAAGCCTGTAGTCAGTAATATTCTAAAATCTCAAACCCATTTTGGAAGTAATTTATCCACTCAAATCTCTCCTGTCTTTACCACAACTATGCATGAAAAGCTACCTACTGAATTTCCAAATCTTCTTAATTCGCCTGCAACTCATATGCAAGACAAGGATACTAACGTTTCTTTACCTCTTACTTCTTGTGTAGATAAATCCAGTGGTCTCGACCGTACATTTAAGTTGCGCGCTTCAGTCTATGGTGCGTTCGAGTCAAGTGAAGGCTATGACTTCGAAAAACAAAAGCCACCTGTCCCTCAACGTCGCCGTGGTTCTTCTCTTAGTTTGCAAGATGGTTATTTAAGTGATCCTGGTATTAACAAATCTAGGTGCGGTAAAGATTTGCTATCTAAGCGTCATTCAATGTTTGCTGCGAGTAACTTCGGTATTTATTCGGAGAGTACCAGTAAATATCCTGGCAAAGAAACTAATAGTACAGTAAATTTAGATAAGCCTCCCATGCGGCCACCTCCTCCAAAATCAGTAGCGATGATTCCAACGCTCTTAACTTTAAATGAAACTGTCACAAATAAACGTCCTCCACCTGTTCCAACTCGCAAATGTATGCCGAAGCTGCCTATCAGGTCTGGTGTGAATAGAATTACTAGGAATGAGGTGTATGCGAACCTCGAAAGCGCAGAATGCTTCAATCGAAATCCTCAGCCTAAAAATGTTGATGGTATTGGTGGTCTTGAGTTGAAATCTTTAAAAGAAGGGAGAAAAGACACTGAGGATTTCCCTACAATTTTAACTGAAATAAAAGTTGACGACAATGATAAAGATGTAAAAATCAGCGAGACCGCTGTTAAAGATGACGAAAAATACATTACAGAGAATGATAAGAATTTAGTAAAAGTTAATGAGAATGAAAAAGTGGTTGGAGCCCATACTGAAACTGTTAGTGAAGTTAGTGCTGAAAATCAAGGCAAGGCTGACGTCACGAGCTCCTCCGTCGGAGGTGGAGGTGGAGACCTGCAACCTGTAGCTGCTGCTGGCGCTGTGCCCAAGGTGTCAGAGCGCGGCTCGAGCGAAGACAGTCAGTGTCTTCCCTCTGCAACCTGTCGTAGCGAGTTAGTTAGTTCACATCCTTTTATAGCTATCTTGCCTAGTAAAAACGGAGTTGCTCAACAGTGTGATTCTATTCTTCAATTTGCAGCGAAGACAGCGTCTGAATCTGAGGTGTCAGTTCTCTCAAGTTCTCAAGTTGTCGAGTCAAAGCTCAACCAAGCTCAATTTCGTGACGCAATCGATACAAAAGATCCTACTACAGCAGGTGTTTGCTGCAGGAAAACAGGCGAAGTATCTAAATCAGGTGAAGGTGTCTTTCAGAAAAATTTAAAACGCGTTTCCCAGTTACTTGATGAGCTAGATGAAATGGAAGTATTGCCCCCGCAAAAGTTAGAGGACCATTTCTATGAGTCCCGTATGAGAACGTATTCCCCCTTACCTCCTCCCCGTCCACGAACGCCTATTGATGAAAGAGATCCTGAGCAGGTAAGAGCCGAGTTGAGGTACGAACAATACTTCAAAGGACCTCCGAAAGCTGTTCACAAGGCAGAAGAAGAAGATACTCTGCCCAAGATTACTTTACAGCAGATAAATGCAACAAAGCGTTACGAAAATTATTTTTTAGGACCACCCCGAGCATCTACTCCTCTGGAACCAACGCTCGCAGAACCCGATGCTGAACAGTTGGCCGCCCAAAAAAGATATGAAGGCTACTTTAAAAAGGGTCCTTCGAGACCGAGACCTGTTTCTGAAGGAGATCAGCCTGTCATTCATCCTGACAAAGAACAAGTGGAGGCTGAAGAACGGTACAAATCTCATTTTCAGTCAGGACCACCAAAGCCTCCTCGTCCCCTAACTCCAGAACTTGAAATGTTTGGTTTACCTCCAGAAGAGCGTGAAATGGCGCAAAAGCGTTATTTAAGGTATTTCAATAAAGGCCCTCCTCGCCCCAAGTCACAAGCCGATATCGATTTTGGTCTTGAAGAAGAAAAACGGAAAGAAGCCGAGCGTCGGTACATGAGGTACTTCGAAGGAACTCCTCGTCCAAGGTGTTCATCTCTTCCTGGAAATGAACGAACGCCTTCTCCTGATGAGGAACAAATCGCAGCGGAACAAAGATATAAACAGTATTTCAAAGGACCTCCTCGTGCTAAACATGATAAAAATGACCCTGAACCAATTCGAGAGGTGACGAAAGAGATGCTGGAGGCCGAAGAGCGACTTAATCAGTACTTCCTACACCCTGTTCCGTTTGGTGAGCCACGCAAGTTTATCGATCCTCCTTTAAAACCTGAGGAACTTCACAGGCGTAAATTACTTGCTGAGTATTGGTCAGCTCTTCAAGAAAGGAATCGGCGACGAACGTTGAAAGTAGTAAAAGTTAGCAAAGCTAAAAAAGAAGTTGACAGGGAAGCTACCCCTCCCACGCAACGAGAATTGGTCGTAGAAGAATTTCTCCAACGAGTAAAAAATCGCAAGAAGGAGAAAAATTTACATTACGGAGACACTGATTCAGAAAGTGAAGAAGGTGAACAGCCGAACAAAAAGAAACCCAAAGAGAAAGATGAGGTGCCTGCAGATTTAAAGTTGGAAGGAGGGGGTACCCTTGCTGAGAGAGTAGCAAAAGATCTCGGCGATTTTATCGGGGAAGAGGGTGAGTTTCACCGGATTATCACGAAAAGAGCCATCTCATGACTCGGAAATGTTGCTTGTTGCAGTTATTTTCCTTAGAACTAGGACCTGCTGCTACGCTCAAGTGACACTAACATTGCGTGGCGTGACCTAGTTTTTGATGAGAAAACTAAATCTTGAATGCCGAGTGCTCCATTAGATTCCTAGTTCCATTTTTCATAGATCTATTTCATTAACTTCCCCTTCTTTTCGTGTAGCATTTTTATCTCTCTTGGGTGAAATATTGGAGGTTTGTTGAACAATTCATGCAAAGGAACATGTTTCTATTTTGAAAGTATTAGATCGCTACAATAAAGGCTTCATTGTTTTTCTATTTTCAGGAAGCTTTTTAACAATGGGTTATGATGCCTCCCCTGTTACGTTTTACTTTGCTTGGCTAGAAATTTCGTTGTCGTTTTATTTACGGAAACGCGATAAGTCGAAGATTGCATTGGAAGTTTGGGCTGTAGGCCAACATTCTGAACCTAACACGGCGCTCATTGCCCCTTGTTCGTGCGATGAATTTATTCTGTAAGCCTGTTTTGATCTCCCTCGTTATTTCAATATATGTTTCATCATGAAATGCGATTCTAAGATTCACAAACGCTGTATGGAATTTGGACTACAAATGCTGCATAGATTTGTAGGTTCATGGGTGTTGCTTTTCAACGGAATTTGAATACCGTTTGCTTGTTCAGTTAATGCCTCACACCAATTTTTTAAGTTCGAACTGGGAATTGGAACGATGTAGCACGAGTCTATATACTTTTTGCAGTTAAAATGGCTCGGTATTTCCAAAATGTGTTTGTATCGCTAGCCCCTCGAAGAGAGAAGGGTAGAAGGGCGAGCGTGATGACCCGAGTTATCCTTCAGCGTATTGAGGGGGACTATTCGGCGATGCACGGTCGTAGGCAAAGTCTCTAGCATGTTTCAAGTTGCGTAGGCTTACACGTTGCATCATGTTAGCTAGCTGCTCAGCCAGACGGTTTCATCGGAGATATCCGAAGAATAGTCAGTCAGCAACACTGATTGTGAGCATCTATTGTAAGGTTTATGTTGATTTTCACGAAGGACCTTCATTTTTTACTTCATTTATCCTAATACAGTTGCTTGTTTCTTCCTACTTGTCTCCTTTTACCTTCTTATATCTACCTATTTTCTTCCCTCTATCTACTTTCTTCTCTCTATCTACTTTCTTCTCTCTATCTACTTTCTTCTCTCTATCTACTTTCTTCTCTCTATCTACTTTCTTCTCTCTATCTACTTTCTTCTCTACCTCCTTTCTTCTCTACCTACTTTCTTCTCTCTACCTATTTCCTTCTCTGAACCTACTTTTTCCTCTCTACCTGCTTTCTCCTCTCTACCTGCTTTCTCCTCTCTACCTGCTTTCTCCTCTCTACCTGCTTTCTCCTCTCTACCTGTTTTTTCTTTCTACTTGGTCTCTTTTCCCAATTTTCTTACATTTAGCTCAAAGTTTTTCTAGTATATTCCATTCGTCTTCTTACTTGACAATACCGATTTTAAGCAAATTGGTACCAGCTTCGTAGGGCAGTAAAATGTGGATAATATTTCAAGTATTGAGTGGCCACTTCCCTTCATTATACTCTTGGAGCATCACCCCTAAGGTTTCCCTATGGGGTACATTATTCCTGAAATATTACTGATGAATCGCATACAAATTTAATATTTTGGGCTTTTTTCCTTTCAAGAGATCAGTATAAGGCAACTGACAGCCTACCAGGCGCGCCTAAAATGCTCCTGCAAAATACAATTGTTTGTTGTTTCTATTTTTGTTATTCGTGTGTTCCACCGTCTTGACCTCTCCATCTCCACTTCTTTAAATGTTTTCATCAACATAGTAAAACTGTCCTCTACATTTGTGACTAACCAGAAATTGCCTGCCTGCCTCTTTTATTCTTATGGAACTTTGTAGATTTGCTTGCTGCTTCAGCTTCAATGAGAGTACATCTCCTCCCCTTTAACATATTTATTGTTCTGCTCGTTTAATACTTTTTGCTGTAATTCTTGAGAAATATTCTTTGCAAGTGTCGGTGCAATTTTCAGTTTTATCAAACTTTGTTTTTCCATGATCTTGCACTGGAGTAAATCGATTAGGTTGCAGATGAAATGTCTTTTGCTTGGAGTTTTATAAGAGAAAGGTGTGAGTTACATCGTTAATGTCTTTTATTTTATTGAGTTTCATTATGCATTTCTTCAGCTCTTCAGCAACTTGGTCTCAACGAATCATCATTGCTTGGGGAGATCGAAAGTATCCTTGGAGTTGGTGCTCTATCTAATGCAGCACCAGCTGTAAAACCAAGCATCTCTCCACCTAAAGGATTCACTTTTACTGAACATAGCAAACCATCTCCGAGTGTGTCGTTACTTACCTCTGTAAAGTCACAACCTACCACGACTACCATACCTACGGCAAAATGGATGCGCACTGAATCGGGGGGTTACGTGAAGGCCCCAAGTCAAGAGAATCTTTTGGATGAACCTAAATCACCCAATGACGCTTCCAGTTTCGGGAAGTTACACGAAGAATCGTCATCTCGGTCTTCAAAAGAAACGCGAGTGACAACATTTCAGGCGACAACGTCTCAAACCAAAACCTCGTCTGCGTCGTTTCCAGCGAAGTTCATTACTAAAAGCACAGAATTTAATCAGCCAAATCAATTCACAGCTCAGTATAACAATCAAGCACAGCAACCTCCTGCTCAGCCGCGATCCTCTTCGTTGACGAGGGTCGGCCAAGACGCAACTGAAAATCGCTCTTTGAGTAGCCAAGCTACCGAGAAGCGATGGCAAGCCAAACCTACGTCCAGTTATTTGGATGGCGGACAAACGGATTCCCTGTCGCAACCCCGGGCTCTCGGGTCACATGAGAGCGTCAGTGGAGGTGGCGGCGTAGGAAACGAAGGCATGAGCGGCTTTGGCGGTGGTGGAAGCAGCGGCGAAAAAGGCAGTGGAGGTGGACATCTTGGATTTCCTATCAGCCAAACTTCTGAATCATTCTCAGGAAATAAAGGTGACAGAGTGGAGTGGCTTGACCTGCTACCTGCTTGCGAGGTTATCAAGTTTTCTTGTACAGTGCGCGTGTAACTTTTATTTCATTTCTGTATATGAGTAAAAATGAATAATACGTTGATCCACATCGACTCTTCAGTGGATTGTATATGTAGGTGTTCTGGCGTGTTGCAATTTTTTCGTCATTAAAATACACTATATTCATATTTACGTATTATGTATGATAAATAACATTAGTACGCTTAATACTTAATCAAATATTAAAGTCTGTTATCGTTTTGCGCTTCTGCTGAACGGATGTATAGTATTTGGTTGACTAATGTACCTAACATTTGTTGTTTTGAACATAACATTGTTGCTGGTAATGTTTTTTTTTGTGTGTATCTTTTAGTTTTGTATATACCTCTGTACTGAATTACATTTTTTTAACATCAAATACGTTGATGCTTGATATTTCCATTCTTTGTATAATGTGATCGAAAAAACCGTGCGATGGACGATCAAAGACAACGTACACATTGTCTTGATACTTCATGTAATTCATGATACTTACTGTACATGTCTTTGATGATGAATGACGATTGTTGGCTTTCTTGAATCTCACTGATGCTGATTGTGTATCAGCACAGGGCGTCCGTAACATCGTTCCGATACCGAAGGGTCGGAACACGGAGGTGATTCTAGGAAAAACTCAGACCTCAGTCGGAAGTTTGATTACGATTTTTGAGAACTGGCGATGGATGAAATTTTAACGCTTGGAATATAAATTATCGGGCCCAAAACATCTGTCTTAAGCGTATTTTTCATCTCTACTTTGAAGTATTAGAAAACGGAAATAGATGTTCCAAGGATACCTTTACTATTCAATTATGAATTCATAAATAAACACAGCCCTACTGAAAGCTTAGGATTCATTTATTGTCTGTTAATATTAGTTTTAACGGTAACTATATTTCCATTTTATTTCTTATGAAACTAGAGTTTGTTCTGGTTTTAGTGTTTGTAAATTAAATTTTTAATACCTAACGTTTTCTAACAGTTCTTTTAATTAACACCAATTAATATTGTGTTCATTAATTTTAAACTTTTTCTTGGAGTTTTGTATTATAAGTATAACTCAACGAATTTTCTGGAAAAAACTGAAAAACTACTTTTGAGTTTCCATATTCGTTTTGAGTAGTATGAGCCATTCAATTCTTCTTTTGCTTCAAAAGAACTGTGTCAAACTTGTTTTATTCATGCACTAAAGATACTGCAAAACTTTTGCTTCTCACGTACTCAATGTAAATAAATGTTAATTACTGTACAAACCACATGACTGGTAAGTCGATTATTTTGATTAATTCTACTTAATTTTATGCATTTTAGTGCTTCATTTAACGTTTTTTTCGTGTCCTGGTTTTGTCAAGAATTAAATTCTATTCGATGTTAATCAATCTCCATGATCGACAAACTCGCTTGACATTTAGGTCACTGCGTCCTACAAGGTCAGTAACAGATCTCTACAGGCGTCATTTGAGTGTCCAAAAATAATCTGAATGTCTATTACTTTTTCTGAGCACCCAAGTCCAACGTTAGCTCCGACATGAAAGCTGCCCGAGAACCCCGTCGCTGCCAAGACTCCGACCTGTGGGACGACCTACAGCTGAAACTGCCCTGTATTCCATTGTTTGAAATGGATATCTATAACTTTTTAATAATAAGATATGAAATAGAGGTAGTTTATCATACTAATGTAAGGAAATACTCTTTAAACTCCACAGGACTTGGAACATCGTCGTACTCCAGACAGAGTTCAAGTCGCCTGTGAGATAACAATACTAAACTAAGCCATACATTTAGCGGCATCTATTCCCGCTGCATAATTTTTATTCGCTTCGCCAATAAATATTTACATGAATATCGGGTAAATTAATGTTAGGTAAATTATTATGGAGTAAATGTGACAAATATTTTCATTGTCTGCCAATATTACGATCGATATCTCAGGCATTCGCGTTTGAGTTCATTCAAAAAAGCAAAATTGATTTAAAGTGTTGCAGTCTAATGCTTAAATTAAAGATTATATAATTTTTCGCTATTTTTTCAATTTTAACTGTTGTATTTGCGTCTATAGTCGTGGAAAATAACTGGAATAATTATCTAATTTTTTGTTTGCACTTTTTTAATATTCATTCACGTTCTTACTACGACTTTCTTTGAGAACTTAGCTCTGTTGATCTCTTGGAGAATGCATGAAAGAAGATTTCACTTCAACGTGCCTTGGGGATTTCACAATTCATGAGCGTTGGTATGAGAATATAACAAATCACGTATAGGTATAGTGAATAAAACAAATCATGAATTGGTACGGGAATATAGCAAACCGTCAGTGTAGGTATGGGGAATTTAGCAAGTCATGTATGAGTGTAGGAATTTAGCAAACCATTAGTGTTAGGTATAGGAATTAAAAAAATCCACCAGTATAGCGATGTTAATTAACAATCCAGTGTAGTACATATAGAGATTTTACAACTCATGAGTGTTGGTAAGTTTTTGGGTCAAATTAGAGGGCATTCTGGCGAAGACTTTCTTCGCATGTAATTTTTTTTCGGCGTTCCCCTAAGTGCTGAACACAATCTACCTACAATAATATTCTTGTTGCACAAGTCTGCTGTGAGTTGAGGTTTATATACTGTATGTTATTATCTCATTCATCCTGGTGTTGTCGTCTTGCTGTGACGGTTGGTACAGTTTAACATATTTTTCACCCTCTTTTCAATGTTGTTGAGCCACTGATTGGCGTTCTAAAACCAATTTTTTTGTACTAGTGATTATAAAATTGAATGCAATGTGATTTAAGTATGATAACAAATATGTCACTGAGCTGATGGTCCTAGCTGGATTTTCTATTTATCTAAAAGAATTTGTGAAAATTTACTCATGAAATTTTATTTTTTAGTCCGTATGCCCTTGAGCTATTACATTAACATTTAACCACCTCTTAGCCAAATATTTTATTCGAAATGCATAGGGTCAAGAATGTTCCTAGTTTTTTTTTAAATATTGTTTTTTTTTATTATTCGTATAGTTTTACAGACTTTCATATTGCAATAATAAATGAGTGTCTTGATTCTGTTTACATAAAGAACGACTTCAGCTGCTTGAGGTTCGTTTGAACAAGTGTTTAGGAAGACGTTAACTAATTTGACAGAATTAGCCTGCTAAGTTGACGTTGGCATGCGGTGCAATAAGGCTGAGAGCCGCAAAACGTGGTCCCGTGATGAGCTTTCTGAAAGGCGCCCAGCTCGCACCCCAGCCTTTCATGTCTTGCTGGTGCTAATGTGACCGCCAGCAGTGTTAACTTTTACTCATTTGACTGCACGATTGCCTTTTTTTTAACTGTTCACGTTGGTAATGTAACTGTGTTCACATTTGCCCATCTTGTGCTCAATGTAAAGTGTGCTTGGATTTTAATAACATGTTAACATGATAGATGTGAAAAATGGTAATGGTGTAGGTATTAGCCTGCAGTGTAGTTTGAGGCAGCGCTTGTCGGAGGAATAGAAGGATTCCAAAACGTTTCTGGGACGACGAGTTGATCGTGAGCATGCCTTGCTGTGAATTAGTTCTTAATATAGCTTTATGGCTACGCACTGTTGAATTAGCAATATTTATTCGCGAAATCTGCTAAAAGTATAAATGCTCAAATTTACTAGGTAATTTTTTCATTTTTTTTTTCTTGAATAAATAAACTTGTCAACCTATTGAGCTATCGTTATAGTTTCCATGAATTCATTCTTCATTGCATCAATTTGCATTACATTTTTTTACCGTGAGTTCACTGTAAAAAGTTCATCTACATCATGTAAGTAGTGAACGTAGTAGTATTAATGAAATATTTTTTTATGCAAAAATATATGAATATATGCATTTTAATTTATAAGAAGGCTATCCATTACTCAAGATTGACCTCAAAAGTTCAAGAATAATTCAAATGAGCTTATTCATTAATACCACAAAAAGATTAAGACAAAGTTTGTAACATTTATTGTACAGATAAACTCGCTATCATTCATTTGAATGTCATAAAACACAATCGGAGCGCAGGAAAGCTTTGGACCTGAGTTTTTACTTTTGCGTTTAAAAAGTGCACAAGTAGCTGTAATTTTCCAATTATAATATTAGGAATCAATTCTATAAACATGCTGAAGCTCTTGGGACCAGAGAAAATATTGAAATGGACTTGTTGGATAGAAACACCAAATGGTATCAATGCTTTTCGGGTTGTTGGCTTTTGAAAACATTCAAACACGGACATGATTTCAGTTTGTACGAATCCTATTGTCACATCAATACGTTTACGAATTTTTTAATCTGATGTTATTAATTACGATGATTGTATCAAAGTAGAAAGTTAGCCTCTTAATTTCTTTTACCTCTGCCCTGTATTTTTAGTTCATTTGATGTTTAACGTTTTGAAAACTTTAGCGGTAATTTTTGCGTACTTCTTTTGTAATTTTTAGTATAATGGTACCGATGTTGTATAATAATGATTAAAAATAATACGATCTGAATTTATTTATGCTGTAGTATCTTGAGTTTATTTTATATAAATATTCATTTACTTCAGTACTTTTTTGTATAGAATCATGCCATACAAGTACTACTGTTTTGGTTCTTTGATTATGAAATACCTTTTATTGTTCTCCGCTCGCGTATTCAGTTCAGCTACACTCTTTTTACGGCATTCAGTTGAACTCGAACACCTCAAACACAGAGCGAGTTTGTTAGAGTTGTCACATTTTCTATGAAACTAACACATTTACGAAAGTCTTCGGAGAACAGTCTCCATAGTTAAGTACCAACCATGAATACGTCGTTAAATATCAGCAACGATGTTTGTGAAAAGTATTCGATAGTGTGTATTGATTGAATGTAGAAATCATGTGCGTTTACATCCGAACGGAATTACGTATCTTGAGTGATGCTTGCTTTGCCTATCAGGCCGCGAAAGGGCTGAGAGTTTTCTTTCATAGAGCCTGAGGAAGTTGATTTTCTGATCAGAAATTGAGGGATTCCTATATCCTAACCACTGACCACAGTACAGTAAAGAATAGTACGAGCGCTTGCAAATTGGCGGGACTTCAACGTCATGAACGTGCACGCAAGTCGACCAGTCATGGCACACAAGTGGCCCTATTGGTTCACGAGTCAGGCGAACGGTTACTACTGTCAAATTTGTGCTGATTTCAAAACAATAAAAAACAATGGGAAACATCGTGAAACAATTGTTTAATGCTGGTTAGCGCATTTGCTACTACATAAATACATATAATTTAGATAAGAATTACGAGATGTAATAGAGTGCACCGAGAGAATTAAACAAACAATACACATGAGCATAAAAATTTAATAAGAATATCTTTTTTCTCTTTACTTTTCTTGCAGCTCCGCTTCTACCTTTGAAGTTCCATTTTCATACAATGATAATATTGAATAAGATACTCTGGGATACTCTGAGTGCACTTAGTTCATACATAATAGAAGGTGCAAAAAATTTCATTAGTCTTGATATTCGCTCTGAGAATACGATAAATTAAAACCAAAAATTATAATTTTCACATTACAGAGAAGTGTATAATTTTCTGGATCGAATAACGCAGAAAGGAGTTTCAGTCCATCAAGTTGACTTCCTTATCAATTTTCAATTATTTTTCTTTCAAACTACGTAACAGAAAAGTCATATATTTGTTCCATTAATGTTATTATTGAGTGAGGTTCATGAATACAAAATTAGACGGATTTGATAATTTTGGCACTGGACATCTAAGGACATCGTTGTTTTAGAGTTAAAATTATATGAACGTTCACTCGTGTTATGTATTTCGTAGCCGAGATGTCTATGGCACGTGTGTGAAGGGTCGATGACATTAGCGGCGTAGGTTCGACCCAATCCGTCAGTTTTTCTTTTGTGTCATATCGGCGGCATCTTGGGTCCCGCCTCCCAAAAAATTGACCAATCAGCGCCTGGCGGGATCTCAACGTCACCGCCTGAAAATCGTGACATTGATATGTCGGAAGGTGGTCATTGCCATCCCCCGCATGTGCTCCTACTATTCTTTACTGTACTGTGCCACTGACTCAACAAATCTGCTGCGAAGTCTTAGGTAGGTTTTATTTAAATTGTGGGTTAGGTTTTATTCATCATCCCCATTTTCCTATCACGTGTACACCCCTAATCCTGTGACTGTACTGTTTTGTGCATTTTTTCTTCTGTCGACCTCCCTTAAATAATATTCTAAGAGGTCCGAATTTTTCCTGGCGATCAAGCTTATAGGAATGGCCTAGTAGAAATTGTGGAGACGTTTTTTTACGAGGGTAAATAATTTTTCCTAGCACTTTTCTCAGGAGATTGCTAATAGTTTTGTACGGAGCTGCTTGAAGCAGATGCTACAGAACTATCATAGTAAGAAACTAGTGCACTCAATTTTACAAAATGCACAAACATTTTTTTTACGATTATGCTATAGAAGCTGTTGATAAGTTGCATATAAATCACACAAATGACAACATGATTGCCTTTTCCCCCACTTTGCATCATCCTTCAGAAGAGATGACTGATAGGTTCCATTTTGTAAAAAAAAATCTACGGAATTTTTAACGCCTCTCTGGAACTATTTGACCTTGCTTTCGTTCATGTTTTCAAGTTTGGCTCGGCATATATTTACATAATACAAGGACTACTTCATCTGTTCATTAAGTTTGTATAGCTTTTTCTCTTTCTGTTCTGGCTTGGAATTTCTAACATATCGTGGGAGCAATCTCCAACAGCAGGATTTCAAATCTTCCGCGGAGTTTTTATTTTATTTTTCGTCTTGTTGGAATTCCCACTGTGTCCGAATGAGAAAACCCGCTACTGCGAAGTGAAGGCATTGTTTTCGATCAATTAAATTCACTTGTTGCTTTTCGCGAGTCAAACTTTAGGTCATGAATATTTACCCATAGTAGAATTCTTAGCTTTTCATATCTTATACGAGTTTAATTTCAATAAATATTTGTTTTCAGCCCATTCCAAAGCATGTCAGAGTGCTGTAAAATGTTCAAAGTTTCTTACTAGACTCGAAAAATTTCAGTTCTGAGAATTTTTTTAATGCACTGATGTAGAAGATTAGTATTTTCGACTCTAGTATGTAGACATTCCTGCCATAAAACTGCAATCTTCATACCACATAGAAACGTTAGTAATTGTGAAATCAGTTGTTGGATGCCGGTTCCAAAACTCGCAAGTTTCTACTCAGTAACCGTCGGAAAGGATTTCGTGATTCCTACGTTATATATTCATAAATTTATATGATTAACAGCGTTGAAATATTTTTACCAGTTAAATGATGTACTCTGATGATTGTACGGCCAGCATTGAATGTTGTGTTCAGATGCTAGTATCAACTTTTGCGTAGCCTAGATGTCCTACTTTGAGTTTCCTTTAAGGTCGTGGAACATCAACAATGATTGGAGGCTGCATATTACGATCTTGTTTTGCTGTGAGGGAGAGGGTCGTACTGATTTATGCTGCCTTAACTTTGTATCATTCTTATGAAAGTATGTGCGTGTCCCCCATATTTTATGAGCATATGCGATGTACTTAATTTAATCATTTTTTGTCTTAGTGGCACTGAAATATTGTACGGGGGAACTTATTTTTGAAATTCAAATTGACCTCGATTTAACTCAGGAAATTCGGAATGCATGATAAAAAAATTTTAACGAACGTTGACTTGATGTTGAAAAAGTCATGCTTGGCGTACTATAAATCTGAATGTTTGCAGTTGGCTATTGCTATTGTATCTTGATGATAATTTCTTGACAAGGTTTCCAGTTATTTTGTTAACTATGCATATTCAACGATAGTCATCTCAAACATAAATATTTATCATGTCTCCATGGATGCTTCGATGGCAGTGGAATTTTCTCCCTCATCGTGTTTATGGTTGAAAGAACCGTGTTTGTTGTGACAGACCTCTGCTGCTTGCGACACACGCAAGCAGTTTGGCGTGCATGTGAAGCCATGTGCTCTTCCACTTGAAAAAAAAGATGCGATGCAGTGTCCTACACCTGTTTCATTTATAGTGGTGCCTGTGCAGGGAACTGAAGACCTGTTCATTGTTTGTTTTTTAACTGCATATGTGAATGTCAGAAATAATCGTGTAAAGTATACATTTGGCGCCACGAATCCGTAAGAGGAATGCAATTCTTTTTAGTTCATTATGAAGTTATAAGAATTTCTGCATTCGAAACGAAGCGTGCGTTGAGAACTGACACCACGGTCCCTCTTGTTCTAATAAAGTCATCCAAGTGAGGTGTCATATGAAGAATAAATTACGTAGTTGAAGGCCTTAACTGTTGCTGTTCAATTTGCAGTCTCTCTTTGCTCTCCCTAAGAATGTTAGCACTCATAGAGATCTCTACGGTATAAATTACACATTATGGGTAGTATTTTTATGTACGAGTATTTGCAGATCGCAGTTACGTAGGTAGAGGTTTTAAATTTTTAATATTTTGATCAACGGTAATTTCTATGATCGCTTATTCATTTGTCAGTATATTTTCTTCTTCACTTACTTGAAAGAAAGGTTTTTCAAATACTATTTTTTCTGATTCTACATTGCTTCTGCAAGTTTTGTTTCGTAATTCCAATTTAAACCCCACCGTATCGTCATCGATGTTTAAGAGTAGTTATTATGCGTTTACCAACTCTTTATACCTAGACCTTTTCCGTTCAGTAACATACAATATGTCATTATTTACGGGGACTTTAAGCCTGAGTTATAAAGACAGTGTATAATGTTAAACATTCGATTTGGTCTCTGAGAATACTTCTGATTTTTTGACACTGTCCGAGGTCCTGATTTTGGCACCGTGGCCGAGACGGAATCTAAGGGGATTCACCGACATCTTCTCACTCCGTAACCTGTGATGAGTCACGCGTTTAGGGAACCTCTGAGAAGGAAGCTCAGGAATGTATGTATGGTCATTGCAACAGGTTTAAACTAAAGAAGAGTAGCTCAGGTGGACGGACGACCGCTTAGACGCTATCTTGAGACACGTCTAAATATAACGGGCACGAGTGCCAGCCGAGGCTCTCTCTCGTTCTCTCCGAATCCCACCGTTTTAGTCGGAGGCTGCCTTGGCACTTCACTCACACGGTGTGTCGTGCTCTCCTTCTTCTTCTTCTTGGTGCTCTTTTCCCTTGAGTCTATTATTCATTATCCTCGGTGTTTTTATTCATAAATTGCGGTTGGGAAGGTTATCGAATGGTCTTAGTGTACCTGTAGACCTGAAGCTCGAGTGACTGTTAGGGTGCAGTGAACTGCGTCGCTTGAGTGATGGCCTACATGCCCTGTGCTGTTTATATTCGTGGTTTGTGATAAGCGCAGGTGCTTCAACCGAGGGATAAAAACGTTGACTTCGTGTTAAACGACTCAGAGTCCTCTGGCAACGCGCCTATTCATGAAAATTGACAGCTTTTTATGTAGCTAAGAATATTTATCTAAGGAAATAGCTTTTAATTTTTCTTATTTCTTGAGGATTGGCAAGCTGTAGAAATGGCTACTTCAGTGATAAGCCAACAACAGTCATCTCATTCGATGATGACGCAGAGCTATCAGTCTCAAAAGTCTGTCCAACATTCGTACCATCTCAAGACTCCGGACGGAGACTTGAAAGATGTTGAGGCAGATTTTCAGTCTCTCGTAAATGAAATGGCCCGAGATGGAGGGCCGACCAAACGAGTCGTGAAACAAGAAAATCGATCATTTTCTAGCTCTTCTCAATATTCATCAAACAGTGGAACCGCTCCAGTCAAGTGTCTTGGAGCTTCGTCGATGATGTCGTCTAGTTCGAAATCGTCTACGCATAGACTGGGAAGCAGCAGAACCATCTCACCATCAAACAGTTTTGACTCAGGTCTGGTGACCGCCGTGCCGGCAAGAGTAGTTCCGGCCCACGATTACACGGAGCGAGGAGGAGGAGAATCGGAAGTAATCATCGAAAAGTCCATGCGTGTGAGAGACCGGGTCAAAAACTTGGAGAAACAACTGTCACAAGAAGATCTCGCTAACTCACCTGTTCCCGAAGCGCTAATGTCTCCTCGTTACAAGTCAGGTTCCATTAAAAACTTGACTGAGCAGTTCAGCAACGTTCATGCTGATGCTCCTGCTCCGTCAGTCAATGCCCAGGCTTTTAGTCAGGCTAAAGATTCAGTGGAGCTCATCAGCAATTCTGAGTTCCGAGGTGTCAAACAGATCGCGTCGGTCTTCGACAAAGCTGAGGCATCGTCCCAGGAGGACGTTTCAAAAAAACTCGAAGGGGATTTCAAGAGTGTGAGAGAAACTGCCGCAAAGTACCAGGAACCTATACAGCTTCTCCCACAGCCGGTCAAAGCTCCACCTGCGCTTAAACACGACTACGAAATACAGGAGGAAGACCTCGCGCCACCCGTTGCTGTCCTTCCTCCTGCTACCATGAGAAAGACGCCGTCAAGTCCACCTCCACGACCTGTTGCTCCTTCCCAGGCTTCCTTTTCAGCATTTTCCCAGTCTTCTTCTACGGAGAACACATCTTCTACAAAGAAACAAGAGCAGTTTTTAGCTGAAGACCTTAAGAGTTTTGAATCTGCTTTGACCGATGTTACGAAATCTGTCGAAGGTTTATCGACAGATTCCACTGGGAGCAGATCTACTTCGGCAGAGACGGTGGTGCAGCAACCTCTTCAGTACTCTGCTAAAGTCACTTGTGAAGTCCGCTCTCGTGTTAACACACCGGACGCTGTCGAGCTGACTCCTTATACGCTGAGCAGTAATCACCAAACCAACAGGAGCGTCAGTGAGACGAAAATCACTCGTCGTAGCCGATGCGAGACCCGTACGTCCACGACTACTGGCTCTTCTACTTCTATCTCGTCCAGCAGCAGTGGCCGCAGCTCAGCCCAACAAAAAAGCCTTGTAGTAGGCGGCGTAAAATCGTCCTCTTCCCAGGCAGCATCTACCTTAACGCCCTCTCAGCCTTCTTTTGCTACCTCCAGCCCTCCGTCATCTGTTGCAGCCTTTACTGGCAAGCCTCCCATATTTGAGACGAACGAGCCCACCAAACTCAGTCTTCTTAGGAGCTCGAGCACGGGAAGTGTTGTATCCGACTTGAGAGAGTCCACCATCATGACCAGGACTGGAAGTGAAAAGGATTTACCTAAATTCAATATCAAGAAAATTAAACCCGTGGCTCCACGTAAGTTTTCTTTGTGTGAAATTCTCATTCCCTCCTAGAGAGTTGACCTGTCCTGAAGCGATATTTGGTTGTTTAAGTCGTGTCAAACAGCCAATGCAAATAACAATGAGGCAGAATTTGTTTAGAATGTTCTTTGCTTTTTTGGTAGTTTCACCGCCTTTGTGAATTCAGTAAATCGTAGTCACAAATTTTTCAAAAATCCTCTGAATAGCCAAAGACGCAAGCAATGTCTACTGAAATCACTCATACATTACACGAAAACTTTTGGCAGAGCTATATTTATGTTGAGGTTTTAAATTTGTTTCTGTCAAAAAACACTGCGTTAAAACTCAACTTGGCCACCTGCCCGAAGCGTCGAGGACGGCATCTGGTCCACCCTCCGCCAACTTAAGAATCTCTGAAACATGTTTCTGCTTACGTTTAATAAATTTTGTTGTGTCCTTTCTGCTGTATCTTGAGCGAGAATAATTGTACCACGTTTAAGACAATTTTAAAACAGTCTTATTAGCAGGTATATAGAAGATTTCTAGTACATAAATTAACCTATTACGTAAAACTTATTTCTTCTTAGCCCTTTTTCTTTTCTCAGGGGTCTGATGTACCGTCCAAGAGACAATCACT